>ATSW01011513.1:0-11105 GCA_000444245.1 Botryllus schlosseri
GCATGTCGCATTTCACTGTTACATTTTTGTAGTGTTATGTTGATATTTAATGTATACGAATAAAGATGCTCTCTCTCTCTCTCTCTCTCCATGCAGTGCAGGGGTGAGCTGACCTGCGTCATGGATGAGCTGACCTGCGCCATGCGTGAGCCGCATATCAAAAAACTCGCTAGGTGTATGCTCGTTCAGTCCTGAATTTCATTTCAGGTACTAGCGCCATGCAGGGAGTGGTCCGAAGTTGAAATGCAGAAAATTTCGATCAAAGATGTTATAATGACGATGTGAAAAAAGGTTAACAGTGCAGAACCTACCAAGGTACGTTTGTAAACGCGAACCTCCAAATTTCAGAGGTTCACAGACATAACGTAAACGTGAACCGCATGTTTGCACCATCCTTAGCATGTAGCACATACATATTTAAGTGAGTACTACCTTCTATTTCCTGAATTGTGCTTGACTCAGGCGTACCTGAACATAAAAGGGCGCCGTTCAAAGCCATCTCTATTTAAGTTCACATTTCTGCGATCCAAAAGACATGTCACGCACGGCATACGGCATGACCTTAAAAGGACATCTTTCATTTCTCCAAAAAGTTGTGTTACTGCGTCCACTCCACAGATTCTGGACAGGCAGACCATAAAAGCATCAGCTAACACCTAGAGACATTCACCTGTAGGCATTCACCAGTTACTTCTAATTCAGGGAAATATTCTGATCGACCAAGGTCGCGTATCAGTCATCATAATGTAGCGTCGGTATATGGATGGTACGACGCAACTATGACATTTAAAATCGTGCCATAAGTCGGATTATGGCCGTTGTCTAAACTTGGAAGTTTCAGCATATTTGAAACTCATTGCGACTTCCAGTAACTTCATTTCTCTCTGGCAGCTTAGTCCCCCCTACAGATGCTTTCACGCCCCAAAGGCGGCGCACCCTCCAGTTTTTGAACCACTTGTCTAGACGACAGTATCTCCACGTTTGCATATAACCATAATTATAGGAAAAGTAAATATTGCGTCTACCCCAAAAATAGTCCATCGCAACACCGTTCTTCACGTGTGCTGCACTGAAAATAGGAAATGGCACTTGGATGTCTTCGACGTACTCTTTAAGGCTTGATAATTTGGCATCTTGATGCTAAAATATTAATGAAAACTTATAAACTTATAAACTTTCGACTGATAAAATGATATCGTGTGCATCTAGTCCTACCCATCATATAACATCGTATTGTATGGTATTCAGGCATGGCGTGTAATATGGAGATGTACTAGTATTATAGGGTATGGAATCTATTTCATATTTATATACCTTGACAGTTTTGGCAGAACCATATTTCCTTTAATATAATTTCGATTTCTAAAAGCGTTCAGTAATAGTTGTCTGTTCGAATCTCAGATTGCGACTCAGACTCAGCACTCATGGTCGCAATATTCGTGAAGAAAACAATGTTGTGTAACGCGCGTACGAAGATCAATATTATTATTGATATATTCTAGTCTGTATGCGATAAAAGCGAAAATATTGGTTAACTATAGCGTTTCAGATGTTACATATCTCTTCTCGTGACTTCCACGCCGAAGAGTTACAGTTGCAGTTACAGTTACATGAATATTCGTATCACTGAAGAGTGTCAGCTCGAGAAACTTCCTGTTTTAAATATTTATGATATGAATATATTATTAAAATGTCCATTAAAGTTTTGTACCCCAAATAGTATCTTCGTAACACTTTTTTAAACTTGGAAATGATTTCCGGCACTTCGCTCGGATTAACAAAACGCCATATCGATTTTGATTTTTACATATGTATCAATATAGTTGACAAATTTCTCGGAGTCATGTTACACCATGTCGGCCTCAGACACTTATGGTAACTTCATTCAACTTAATCTCTGTGATTAAAGATTGCGTTAAGCCGGACAATGCTCTACCTAATTCGGACACAGTTCACAATTCCTATCGCTAGGTTATGACAAAATGAAAACTACTTGGAGAGGGAGAGGTGGTCAAAGTAGTCAAGAAAGCTACACAAGTAGAAATAGAAGTAGCGACATAAAGATCTAGTCAAGTACGAGGAGAAATAGAAGTAGAATTGGCTGACTTTAAATCTACTGAAGTAAATAAGTTGTTGCGAAAACGATCGTAATTCGTTCGCATGGACTGTCAAAAACTGCAAATTGAGCTATATGCGGAAGGTGTAGAGTAATGGTTTCCAACTTTTCTGGATGTCGGAGCCGCAATTCAAACTTCGGAGTACGTAGGCTATATATCCATCTGAAAACATTCGAGTAGGCTACTTATAACGGAAATCTTATGGTAGCTAGCCTACCTCGGGATTTCACCATCCAGCTAATTCAAAAGCATGCACATAGACTTCGATGGATTCTATACATGTTATTTTAGCATTGGTAGACGCAGACTGACGAGTGCTATACATTGAATAAACTGAAAATGCATATCGTCATTACTACAACATACCATTACGTCGTTATGTGATAGCTCATCATACATTCCTGCACTTACTGCACAAGTTTGCGGTGTGATTTATACTTGACTATGAGCCGTAATTTTGATGTTAGTAAAAATACGTCGGATTTACTGTTCATAGAGACGATCTATAAAGGCCTATGACCAGCATAACTACAGATATATCCTTGTCTGAGGGGTATTCATCCATGCGTTTGACGCTATTCCGCAAGAATTCTCCATTCCGGTTTTCAGAAGCGGCCTTGGACGGCTTTAGATAAAACTAATATCCCTCATTTAAGCATTCATATACAGACATAGACTATAACTATAACAATTCATAGAAACAAACAACAACCATCGACTATTATGTTTTGTGACATATTTTGAGGACAATCAGAGCCACAATAAGGCTACCTTGGAGCTGCATGCCGCTCTGGGAGCCGCGGTTGGAAATCCCAAGTGTAGAGAGCTTGATTCATATCGATGCATCCCAGAAGGTTTCAATTTTGGACAGAATAAGCATTGGTCCGTATTATGAGATGCAAATTATAGTGTTTACTCGAACACTCCACTCCGTTTTAGGAAATATGATGGCATGGCGCCCTCGGTTGCCCGACATATGAGCAATGAGCATGCGGCACAATCGAAAACGACAGTTGAGCATGGGACACTTCAGCATTCGTCACTTCGCATGTAACTAACCTATTAACCATATGCCTTAATCTGATCCATGCCCAAATCCAACCCTAATGAGCAACTAACTCGCAATTTAACTCACATGCTCACGTTTCGCATGTCCAATTGTCGGATGCCGAGGTGTCGCATGCCCATCTGTGCAGGGACCGGCGCCGTCCTTCATATTATAAGGGCCGTAGTTTGTCGAAGAGCAATACGGAAACGGTGCATCGGTTACGGTGTTAAAACTTTCCGCGATTAGTATACGGTTATAAAAATATGGCAGATCGTAAAATAACCTAGTGGGTAACTTTACTTGCGGAAAATAGAGGAATATCCACACTTGCTTTAATACTTCAACATGTATGTTCTCGAGACAACAAATAAAACTAATTAGAACTCAAAGTATAATACTGAGAATTGAAAGATAAATAAAAATACTACTTCTAAAAATCGAAAAATATATTTCATGTCTTTTGTCCAGGACGTTTCAACGGTGGTCTGCCAAAACAGGTCTAACGCTAAGAAAAGTCTGACTTTACCTTTCCCGATTAGGACACTCGATGGCCTGCTAGACTAAGATATGATAGGTATTTGCTAGATTCCGAAATAGTAGTTTCAAAAGTTATGATGAGCCATATTTATTGTGATGAAACTTCAATTGGCGACTATGCGGTGTGAACGGAAACACAAACCGTTACCCAAATTTCACTCACTTATACTGTTGTTAAAACACATTTGTAACTACATATCTACTGTGCGCGACGAAATTGTGGGCTGTACTTAACTTTTATGAAAAATGTTTGCGTTCCGAGAAAACAGCCCTGCAATTCCCTGGGCTATCTTTCTGATTTGAAGATTAAACTACTTCTACTTGACAAACTGAAAATAGCGAGAAGTAAGTAAGTAAGTAGATCACAAAATATATTAAGAAGTAGAAGTACAAGTAACGGAAATTAGATTTACTTCAGTATGCACTGCAAGTAGTGGATAACTACTTGAGTACTTCGAAAAAGTAAAAGCACTTCGTTACTGACTACATGTCAGGGAGATGAGCAGGTCTGTTTATTTTTGGATATTTGGTTTTATTTTTAAAGATTTCCAAAATATGATTTGAAAGCATCCAAAAATAAGTTTTCTTTGGATGATGTTTTTTTTCCTAGTGAAATAAGTGTGTCAGAGTAGTGTAAATAGCTTTGAAACAACTAGGAATCTCATAAAAACACACGTGTTTTTTTATGAAAGAGGGGGTCGCCGGAGCGCCAACTTTGTGGCGCAGGCCGAATACCACCACTTCTACAATAGGGTTACCATATTTAGGAATCCGAAAGGAGGACATTTATTTCTTTAATATTTTCAGACTTACAATACCGAGGTAAAATCCGAAAAAAACTGTAAATTTATTCCTAGTTTGTAGTTGGTTTACTATGAAAAGGGGTTCTTTCTGGCTCAACTCCCGAAAGACCCACCGGACCGTTACTTGAGTACTGATTTCTTATATCTCAGTTTAATTTTCACCTACATTTAACCAAGCTTTTCAAGAAAGAGGACGTTTTCTTAAAAAAGAGTACATTTTAGCGTCCTTCGATGACACCTTCAAAGAAGTCAAAAAAGAGGACAAATCCTCCCATAAGAGGACGTATGATAACTCTACAACAATCACTTCGTCCACACGATGACGTGACTAAACTACCTCAAGCGGAATCAGAACTTGATCCAGGAGACGAAAAGTACGTGCCCCAAGTTTGTTGATACCCTTGGTTGGCAATGAAGAAAGTGATCTCTTGGTTGACTGTACACCGTACCAAACTACTCGAGGATATGGACGAGAAAAGTCCGACCTGTGTACCACCACAGGGGTGGATCCGACTGATAGCCCTCGATCGTATGGTCGCAGATCTCAGTAACCGATGTCAAGAAGCTTCAGAGACTTGGCCCAATGATCAGGGAGCATCAGGAGGAGCTCCAGCGCCTGGTCGAACTCCGCCGAGGTCTGGCCCAGCTGAGGACTATAGGACAATGACGAATGCGACAAGGTATGTTTTCTGGTCAGAGGGTGTTGGGCTGTCAAGTTCGCTGATGCTCGCAACTTCGTGGAGCATCAGGGGTGTACTGTACAGTCCTCGACCTCTCGTATAAGAGACAGTCGACGAAGTTGACAAACAGTCCGCGTTAGAGACAGCAGGGCTCATCGACGGCATAAAGATAATACTGGTCAACACATATTTTTGAACAAACAAAATAAGAGTGGTTTTGGGGGTTCTGAAAGGCACTGATTCCGAATATGACCTTTGTTTTTTCAAATTGGCTCTATTTTTGGAGATAATACATTGGGTTATTTTGACTAAAATCTAATTGTATGGGCTGGATAAAAAATCTACTTAGTCGTACTATAAAGTTCAGAAATTCATTCTACTTGTTATTTTGACGCGCTGAAGACTGTTTTGATCAAAATACCTCAACAGAATTATATTTAGGGATATTAGATTTATCATAATTGGAGACTTTCACGTATATCATGTACATAAATAAACTTCATTCATGTATACAAGCATTTACCTAAATACTCAAATAACGTTGCATTATCACTGGTCTACAAATTTGAACTTTTTTTTTCAGGTTTGGGTTTTGACAACTGATTTTGGCTAATTACGGGGCGCTGAATCCAAAAATGGCCTCAGATGTTCTCTATCAAACCACGTTTTTTAGATATGAAATATTCATAATTTTTCCAAAAATTCAATGTTTGACCCCCCCTCTGTTTTCAAAACAAGGAATTCTGATGCAATAAACACTGTTTTATTTGCAATNATCCAGCGCTTTANTTAGCGAACAATGCATTNTATATNNTATTCAANCAAATTTGNGTTGTNTTTATTAAAATTTCATGCCTTGGAATAAAAAATAGGCATGCAAAAAAGCAACTCTCAAAGCTGGTACAAGCGTGACATTTTATCGCAATGAAAAATGAAAGAAGAGTATCAGAACATTAAAACCGTTCTCGAAAAGTTGTAGCACCATGACCATGGCTGGCTCATATGTCTAGATTTTAAAATGGTGAACTTTTTGCTGGGGCAGCAAAGTGGCTACACCGAATACCCACGTTTCCTATGCTACTGGGACAGCAGGGTCAAAGATCAGCACTGGAACAAAGAAGAGTGGCCTCCAAGGCCCACCTTGACGGCTGGAGACAAAAATATCATACGTGATCGGTTTGTTGATATCAAAAAGATCCTCTTGGCTCCTCTTCACATTAAACTTGGTCTCATGAAACATTGTGTAAAAGCTTTGGATCGTGAAGGGAGGTGTTTTAAATGATATTGTTAAGCGTTTTCTGGTCTCAGTGAAGAGAAAAAAGAACTGGGATTTTCAATGGACCTCAAATAAGGCAATTTTCAAAGAATTAAAATCTTGTATATTATCAATGTTGCCATTCGAGTCTAGAGCTTGGAATGCTTTCGGTGCTGTTTTTTGGGGAACAGAAAAGCCGAAAATTGTAAAAGACCTTGGGAGCTACTGCTTAGTTTTGAAGATTTGGGATGCAGGTTGAACATCAAAATTAACGATATGAAGAGCCATGCGGATGAGTTCAGAGAAAACCTTGGGAAAGTAAGCGAAGAACAGGGTGAACGTTTCAGCCAAGATATTAATATTATAGAGCAGTGGTTCTCAACCTTTTTGGCTTCACGGACCCCTTTTGACCGTGACGGACCCTCGCGGACCCCCTAAAGTTTTAGTTCAATTTTAGCTCTATTATGGTGCAACCTTCATATCTGTCTTGTGCAAATATGAACTGTAGGCTTGTGATAAACAGCCAAATAATGATTTTTCTTGAAAATAACATCATACTATTTATGTAGATATTGGTAGACTTTTATTTTTTCAAAGCTATTTTTTCTGCTGTATTTCTTGAAGTACGTGGTCGTGTCTTGAAAATTCGCGTCTTCGTTTTGATAAGTATATAGTGCCGAAAAATATTTCCGGAAAGATAGATGGAGGCTAATGCAATATTTACGCATAACGCTTCCGACGATACTTTTGGTGTGATCGTAACATTTATGGTGCCAAAATGAAGAAACATATATTTTATGAACATATCACGTCCCGCATCTAGCGCAGCGACGGGCAACATACGGACCGCGGGTCGGATTGGGCCCGCGACGGCATTTTGATCGGCCCGCAGAGAGTTTCTGCCGTCAAAGTGAAATCCTAATCTAAAAGTATAGACAAATTTTATGCGCCAAATAATGGATCCAAGTTTTCCAACCTGAGAAAGACAGTCATGAAACGATTTCTTCTGTTCGTATTTCCATATATATTTACGAACAAACATTTTCGACCATGAACAATTGATGTGAATTTCAGGGTTGGAGCGTAATGCTTTGATACCAACGAAACACTCCTTGTTCATAAAAAAAGAACCAGCCTTGTCGATATAGGGCATCCGCAATAAGAATGCGCCAAATCTGATTGCCGAGCTTTAAGAGCAGGTATATCATTGTCCGATTTATGACGAGTGCCAGCCGAAAATATCCGGGTTCATTTCAATATGAATATACTATTCAATTGTATATTGAAGTTCTGTACCTCCAAGAAGCTGTTAAAATAGTGGTTATGTATATCATAGGATAAAGTGGATTTTGTGGTGAGGTTTCAATCCCTGCATTGGGACAAATTAGGGAAATACTTCGGAAATTTTAATTTCGAACGACTGTACACTAATTTGATGAGACTGACAACTTCAAATCGAGAAGGTTTCGCAGACATTACGAAGTCACCCTGATTGACGTTACTATCTCCATATTTATATTTTTCACAGACCCCAATAAAACGTCTCTAAACAGCAATGTGTTTCTATCAGCAGGTCAATGGAAAATTGGCAATGAAATTGAATTCCCATACTACGATAGTTCATGTCAGACAATTGTTATGATGATATGAGTCATGTGGTTTTAGCAGTTGTGGTGCGANACTGCCTCATGNTTTCTCAAATTNAAAAATAAAATAAAAATTAGGTTATCAACCATTTTAAAAATTTAAAGGTCTCGCGGACCCCCTGAAGTTGCTTCGCGGACCCCCGGTTGAGAACCGCTGTTATAGAGGCACGTTATGAAGGTTGGCGGGACTAATGGATTCATTTATTTCCCACACCAGTGAAAATCCGGTAAGAGCAAGGACTAGGACATAGTCGCCACCTGTACCTGGATTTTCGTATGATAGCCAACTATTGCTGGAGTTGGAAAAGAGAAATTCCAGATGCTGTTCGATCCTCAAAAGATTATAAGTGAAGAGTTCATATTTTATGAAAGCTATTTTTTGACTGTTTCTGATCTCGCCCTGCCCAAGTCCCTGTCTTAAGAGTTTCTGCACTTCATTGGAATGTCTATGTGCATATTGTGTGAACTCTCGGCTGTAATTCGGATCATATCTTGTCACTGTCTTATCGAAATGTTCGTCTGCATAATGTAGCGTTTCATTTTAATATGGTTGCTCTTTTGCATGCCTATTTTTTTATTCCGGGGCATAAAATTTTAATAAAAACACCTCAAATTTGTTTGAATCTAATATATAATGCTTGTTTGCTAATTAAAGCTAGATTAATACAGGTAAAACAGTGTTTATTGCATCAGAATTCCTTGTTTTGACAAGAGAGGGGGTCGAAAATTGAATTTTGGGAAAAATTATGGATATTTCATATCTCAAAAACGTGATGTAATGGAGACAATCTGCGGTCGTTTTCGGATTCAGCGCCCCAAAATTAGCCACAATCAGTTGTCAAAACCCAAACCTGAAATTTTGTGTAGACCAGTGATTTGAGTCAGTTTTATGTCAACCAGCTATTTTAAATTCAACATAATCAGTTGGAATATAAAAATAATAACTTATCTTAAAGCAAAATTAGTTCTTGTACTAATTTCGGTTGTAAGAAATTTAGCGCAGTTTTTCGAAAAGCTCCTGCAATAGTCTGCCATGATATGTTCGTCGCATCTGCGCTGATATCTTTCTTTTGTTGTTCCGGTGCATTATTGGAACCTCTCCCCTTTCTATTCCCTCTATTCAACAATATTATCAGAAAATATATCAAGATGACTGAACAGGTAGTGGGATTTAACGCTCATGTTTGCCCCAAGTTTTTCATATGCAGTTGCCAATTCTCGGACCAACTGTTTGTACTTGGGTGCTTTGTGATCTTCCAAAAAGATTTCTTTGCTACATCCTAGAAGGGATTCCATCTAGTGAGCACCTTTCTTAATATGAAATTGCAATCCTTAGTCGGTATTCGAATCTGAGATCCAATAAAGACTCCAGATTCAAGCTTATCGTTTGATATGGATCCTAGGTATACCCATTTATAATTGAAAAGATGTGAGACGCATATAAGTATTTTAGTCAAGCTTTGCTGGGATAAACTTGATAGCTTTATACTCCTCTTTCATCTTGGTAGAATGACCAATTGGACAGATGAAAATATATTTACATTGTGCAAAAGTAAAAATTTTACGCTTGATCAACTGATTTTTAACAAGCAAAGTTCTCTCACCAGGTCATATTAATATTGATGGAATAACTGAGAACGACATGAGTATTCATCATAGTCAATTATCTATTCATGCGCAGTATAAAAGTAGAAAAATCTACGATTTACTTTCTACCAAGTAAAATATTCAATGGTAAATACAGCGATTTTAGGCTTTTTCAGATGTATAAATATTTTCTTTTCCAGAACCAATCTGGTAAAAACTAATGTGATATTCGTAATCAGCAAATTCGAAAACCCCAGAGACGGCTCTAAGATGTTCTGCCAAAAAATTGTTTTTTTTTTCATTTTGTTGACCAGTGTAATTGAAGTTGCCAAGAATGAAAGGTTACACCCTGTCTACAATACTAAGTGGTGCAAATTCACGGGGTCAAGGTTAAAGGACACAACAAACACGCCTAGCTCTTTTAGATTCTAGTTATATAAATAACAATGATATGTATAAATATACTTTACTTGTAGCTCAGTGAATTGATCGAAAAAACCGGGGTCGGTTGTCGAACAAGTGGACGTCCGAGCAGATACAATTCCAATCCATGTTTCTCCGATGCAAAACGGATGTCATTTTCAAGTAAATTATCGACGGGCGCAGGAGCAATGGGTTGGAAGACTGAGGAATTTGGAGAGTTCGAAGCCATCCGACATTCTTTAAACCCCTAGGCTCGATGTCTTCCACAACTGCAACGGCTAAGGCCGATTTCTCGAAAATCAAGTGGAAGAAGGGTCTGGTCCTGGTGTCTCTCAATGATTTTTCATTAGACGGCATTCTTCAGGCCAAAGACTTTGTGACGACTGTATTCAAAAGCTGGATCTGGATCACTGAGGATGTTGATGTGTTGGAGTAATTGAATACAGGATAATAACATACCTTAGGTGAAGTTTTCTAGTAGTACTAGGGCTAAAACATCTTCATTTTTTATTTTTAAAGATTCTCCAAAAACAAAATTTGAAAACATCCAAAACTTAGCTAATTTTGTTATTTTGGGAGAAATCGAAAAATAAACAAGCCCGGAGATGAGTGATAAATTATGGTGAGGCAAGGGCCAGTAACAGATGACAATCAACTCACATGAAGCCGTGCCAGCTCGGTAGTCACTACTTCTACTTTGTAAGACTTGCATCCTTTTTCTATAAATCCTTTTCTGTCACCTAAAAGCATTTTTCTTTTAATTCCCATACCGTTTAAATATGTTCTATATTCAAGTGAAAATACCGTTTCATGCATTGCTGCATGGTTTGGTGGGGCATGCATGGCAGAGATGAGCATTGGATTGGACTTGGATTGGACAGGGTCAGGATTATGGGTTATTTTCGTTAGGTCCGGATCGGACCGGATCGTGATTTTGAAAAAAAAGTTTGGACCTGGATCGGACCGGATTGTGATTTTGAAAAATAAGGTTGGACTTGGACTTTGAGCA
>ATSW01011517.1:0-12618 GCA_000444245.1 Botryllus schlosseri
CCAATATCGATTCATTAGTCGCTGGAAAGCGTTGTCGGGTATCGTGTGCAGCTCATAGTTCAAAATAAAATGAAATTTATGATCATGATATTTCTTGTTGTATCTGTGCTACTTAATAAAATATTACTTTTTTTGTGGTAACCATGAGCATCGCCCATGTTAGTCAGCACGGCCTTATACTAACGTAAAGTTTTAAGACCTAGAATATGGTTCGCAGATTAAAGCTACTATGCTAGCAGGCTTTTATCCGTCACAATAACTACTAGGACTCTACGGTGTAAGGACGTAGGGCGATGGTGACTTGGCAGTTGGCACCGGATTTCCCTGCCAGAGAGGGGTATTCTTGTTAACTCGCTGCAAAATGCCTCAGACAAAGAAGTATTTTCAGGAAAACAATAAATTAGATTAGAATTAAAATTAGAGCATAGGAACATTTCAAAAATTAGATGAAAATTAGATTACGGGCATATATTTCAGTGAAATTATACAACTAGAATTATCTAGCTGTCCCAGTCTGCCTCGAGAAAGTATCACTTTTGAAGGGTGCGTGGCCCGTAAAATGGCTTTCATATTTAGCTTATACTCTGGTACGTTTTAAAGGTCAACTATATCGACCAAAACAACTTTGTCTCATTTTGTAGACTTTTTTATGCTGATTCCAATAACATGCATCCTCAATTGAACAAAGAGGCGACATTCGCATGCAACATTCGCACATAAATGGTGCTAGCATAATTTATTATTTACAATTAGAACATTTTACTGCTTTGCGCGATGTTTACCACCTGCTGTTAATTATTGCCATGCGCCAATATCCACTTTCATTGATAAGTCTCACTTACGGTTCACATTTCCTTATTAGATTACAGGCAGCTGGCTACTACGTGAAATCCAATGTACATTGTACGTACATCCATCCCGCGATTTGACTGCGTCATTTATATCAAGCCCACTTGTCAATAAGGTTGCACACTTCTGCTTTAGGGTACTCGTATAATGTGTATGGTATACCTTACTTTATATGATTATGTCTCACGTTGGATCGATGTGAATTCAATTTTGAAGAGATGCGTAATATGTGTGATGCTATTAACGCATTAGGCCCGCTGCATCCCAGTTTTTCTGTTCAAATTTCAAGCTGATTAACAGAATCCAGAATATGTCTATACTTTAGCGTCAACGCCGACTCATTTCTTGGTAACGAGATCTTCCTATATTATTTCTACATGAATATATATATATATGTCAATCGGACTAATTTGGTGAATTGTGTTAATGGTCTGAGAGAGACCATACTGTCGTGATTCTGCGACATTCTTCGAGCAAATTTTAGCTTCGGCAAAACACTCACTTTTGAGTTCCTTTTTCTTCTTGAACTGGGTAACTTCGCTCTGCTTATAATCACAGATTGTGACTCTATTATAAACTTCTCTCGCAATTCAGTTGAAAATGAGACGGATTTTAACTCTGATAATGATAAACCAATAAGATATGATAAGCGAAACTCGAACTAAAACAACTACAAAACAAAGCAGGCGATAGTCACAGCGTGACTCAGAAAATGTAGGCACGTGCACTGCGAATATCAAGAGAGCCGAGAATGATAAGCCATAAAGATCACAAAACCACCGCTACAGTTACCGCTAGAATACTTGAATATATTATNNATTCGTCAAANNACNNNATGTAACCGCGAAAGAGGGGTGGAATCTTCCACGTATACACANTAGAGATATAACTGTCCTATCCAACACCCCAAGATGACGCGTTTCTGCCTGCTTCGTTGGATTTTATTTTACACAGACGAAAAACGGTTTTCTGAAAGCATTAATACACAGCGAATTAACACACATTGTTTAGTACCGGATAAATCAATATATACTTACTTGACGGTGTTTCCTTTAGGACAGCATCGTCTTTTCCTGTGACTCCAATATCATCCAGAAAAACTCCCACATGGGGTAATCCACTCAGCAGTGTTTCCAAATACCGCTGAAATATCGCTGGAGCACTGGATATTCCGTATACCAGACGATTTGTTGAAAACAGCCCTTTAGCAGTATTGATCACGGTGTACTTCTGACTCTCTTCTGCCAAGGGTAACTGAGGATAAGCTTCCTTCAAGCCAATAACAGAGAATTTCTGTCCACCAGCAAATGTCGTAAGCAGTTCATCCACTTTCGGTAGCGGATACTGTTCAAGTTTACTTGCTTTGTTCACTGTAAGATCATAACTCCCACACAAGCGCACTGACTTTCCATCAGACTTCACAACTGTAACCACTGGCGCAGCCCAATCTGCAGTTTTCACTGGTTTCAGTACTCCCATCTTGACCTGTCGGTCAATCTCCGCATCATATGCAGCCTTCAAAGCCAACGGTACCGGAAGAGCTTTGAAAAACTTCGGAAATACTGATTCACTAACCTCCAGCTTAGCTGTCGTCTTAGCACAGCCTAAACCAGGAGTTGATATGCCAGGGTATTTCTTCAGAAGCTGCTGTACATCCATATCAGACTTTCCAGCCTGTACATCGACTTTGTCAATCGATATCCAACTCGGTTTGATGCTAATTATCCAATTCCTACCCAACAACGGTCGTTCAGACAAATTGGGCATGTCGACAACGATCAATGGCAAATATCCAGCAAAGTTTCCATATCTTACCAACACATCCATATATCCAGCGACCTTCAGTGGTTGCCGCGTGTAAGTATAAAGCTTCCTTGGTAACGCCTTCAGTTGGGCATCGGGCCACAACTCTCTGACGACATGCTGTGGATACACTGTGAGAGCAGTACCACAATCCAATTCAAGCTCTTGCTGTTTATTGTCGACTTCCAGATAAATGAAGTAGGGCTTTGTATCTCCCTAGTCCAAATCAGCAGAATCTGCATTTTCTTCTTTGCCAATAGAATTCAGGAAGTCACTGTCGTCGTACTCTTCCAAGGCTTCACTCCTTGTGTCTTCCGCGCTAAGCGTTTTCACTTTATTCTGGCTGCTTGAGCCAGCCGTTTCTCGATAAGATTGATTCGAATCTTTCGAACGACAAGCCTTCTCACTGTGCCGTCGTCTTCCGCAAAACGAACAGTCTTTTTCTTTGAACGGGCACGCCCGAGCCAAATGTTTTGTACTGCGACATCGGAAACAGGCGTGAGCGTAATTTCTCTGCTTGTTCATGTTCATACTTTCGCCATCGGATGGCACTGCTTGACTTTGTGCATTTACCTGCATCTGTGCGTCAGGCACTTCTTGGTGGTGGTTTTCAATCTGCCTCGATTGAAGCCTTGATTGTTCCAGACTTTGTGCATAGTCGTACAATTGCTGCAAAGACATGTCACGTCGCAGTGCCTTCTCTCTAACACGAGAATTGCAACCACAAGAGACTATCTGCTGCACAATCTCTTCATCGGTATTGTGAAACTGACATGTTGCAGCTAATTTCCTCAGTCTCGTAATGTACGATTGAATGGGCTCACCAGCATTTTGTCTTGTTTGCCGGAAGAGGCCCCTTTCAAAGATTTGGTACTAATGAACTTTCTGCCCGAATTTGTCGGTCATGGTGAACATGATTGGATTTCAGAATTTAACAATCACGCAGTAATAATTTAATTAATATAACAGTTATAGATTCTCGTATCGCTATAATCGTGTTACGAAAATAGTCATGAACGCCTGGGGCCAATACAATTTCAATGAGGATGTCGACTTAATCTACCAGTCTCGCCTTGGGGCAAGACAAGTATCTTTGTTCTATTCTCGTCTCTTAGTCCACTTGGTTACATTTAGCTTCTAGAGACAAAATTAACTAAGTTTCATTTCCAATACACCACGAATTATCAAACAAAATCAAGCGTAAAAGGGCAGTCCTACAGTCTAAAAGAGAGATCCCCCGCCATTATTGCTTCATACCACCTTAGAAAATAACATACCCTTCAATCGCAACCCATAAATTTGAGCGAGAACGTGGTTATCCGCTGGAATCGCAAGGCATTTGTATTTGCACATAATTTTTTTTTGTTTTTGTTTTTGAAAGTTATTTTTCTTGTCATTCTTTTATCCAGTATTTATCCCATGTAGGCCTATCAAGTTTTCAGTTTCATGACTTGCTAACTCGTCTGCTTGCATAATGGGACTACTATTCAACGTCTGCATCCGGATCTCATGTCGTCTATTTCTCGCGACAATCCTACGTCGATCACCCAACCCATAATGATTTTTGCTATGATAATATTTCTTAACGAAATATATTAGGAAACCCACAACTATTGCTATAATAATGATTGTTGTCATCCTTCCGTCTCTTGGACCTTCCACCGGTTTTTGAAAATGACGCACATGTATATCCGTTATTGTGCGCGAGCCCAATTTCATGGAATAGTTCCTTTCACTTTGGAATAGGTTTCGCAATTCTTGCGTTATGTTAAACTTACCTAATTCCTTTTCTGTATTGGTTAACTCATATCGTTCTGGCCAGGATAACGGAGTAATATAGTCATTAGCCATGTTCGCTCTGCTCCTCTCGTGCGGAAGGAACCTGTTCAACCCTGGTTCTAAACCATCTGGTAAGTTTACAGCGGTCGTGACAGAGCGAGAGTGGTCGGTAAAATTTGCGATTACACCTTCGCTATGTAGGCTAGTAATTCGAGTACTCACGGGCGGGGTAAATAGCTACCCAGAGTCTCGTTCAGAATTTCTTCAATCCGTTCTTCTATAGTTAGTTCGTTTCGCGCGGCCCTCCAGGTTCTTCCTGGTTCCATCGTGGTTTTTGTTGCTCGCAAAGAAGTCGTGATCATTCAGGGCGTAGCTTCCGTTCTAGAAGTCTGCATCTTCGGTGTGTTCATCTTCTCTGGAAACTCCAACGCCGGCCGTGTATCTTGAGATATGTTTCGCTGATCCATTGCCGCTGCCCTTATCCGTTTCGTCACCTCTGGAACTGTTAGAAAGGAAACTTCTGTCGATTTGACAGACGCATTAAAAAGAGGTTGGAAATTCAATACAACGCCTCACACCCTTTTCCGACCACCCTCCTGTCCTTACCGTTCATGGGATGTCACGACGGTGGTCAGTTTTTACTGCGTAAACCCCTGTTCGATGGCGGCCAAGTTCCGGAAATTCTCAATTAACTCCTGTTAGCCCTTAGCCTGCTCTTCATCCTTTGGATTATAAAAAAGGTTTCAAGTTCGATGTTACATTGGTATTTTATGGCCTGCGAGGCCATTGAGATGACCTCGTCGATCTATATCATACGCTGCATGAAGTTGACATACTTTATTTTTACATTCTTCTGTACCTCCCATGGTGTAATTTTATTATCCAGACTGGTGAGGTCTGGTGGTTCATAAATAGATTTAACCCGTTCAACTGCCTGGCTACCAGTCCTTCTAATTCCAATTTAAACACTACATCGGTCCCATTACACAGTTAATAGCCTACGTAGTTATCGGACCGCGAATCAGCCTGATTAGGCCTTGACCTATTTCTGATTTCAATGGGGAGGGGGCGAGGTTCCTTTTAGCCAGTGGGGCTTCCTCACTCGACTGTTTTTTTTCCCTCTGAGGTATATAGCTGCGTGCCCGCATCTACCCTCACGCCGACGACTTCCTCATCCTTTGTCGTCAGGGCCCTTTTTCGTGAAGGTTTGCATACTACCTTCAGACTCCTCGTCACACACACGTTTTCGTTTCACAGTGTGTGTGTCGCTAGCTGCATCTATAATGTCTTTCTCGGTAAACGGCACGACTGCTGCGACCTTGGGGCCGTCGGATAACCGATTCCCACATTATCATTGTGGCGAACGCATCGGCCGTCATTGTCAGGATTCTTCCATACACCTTTGTCCTGATTAATGCTCGCGGAATTACCTCGCTTAGCATGAAGGGATTCGAGGGTTGGCCATATTCCCCCGATTTAGACTAGCGTTAACATCTATACTACCTTGGACGCCAAGTCTCTTCGAGAAAGAGGGATCCGTTCGATCCACGGTAACGTCAGTGGGGCTTCCGCACTCGGCGTTACGTAATTTCGCAGCTGCCATCGTCCCGCAACTGGCAGCAGTGTTGCAAGTACTAACTCCCAGTTTCGGTTTTTTTGCGGTCAATTAACGCGGCAAACGTCAATTTAATATTAACTGTGGACGGGTCTTAAACTCCGTCACAGCTCCTTTGTGTTAACTTTCTTGCGGGTTGCAAAGGGAACTCGTGGCTAAAAAAAACGATTGTTCTAGGACTTCACGTGGGATTAATCCCCCATTCTATACGCTGTAAAGTATCAATAATTACTAACGTTGTCACCTAATTATAGTCCGTAGGGCTTTACCAGAACATTTCCTCCTTCTGGAGGCTCTCAATTTTTTTTTAAAGATACTATCGGCATTATGGCTCCAGTAAAGTAAACAGCAGAAATGGCATGATTTTGCTACTTCAGCAATACGGACGGCAGCAATGACCATTACTTCAGAATCACGCGACTATGATTACACCGAAATCGTGGAGCAGTCGACTATGATCGATTACAATTACACGGAATAGTAATCACGATTACCCGTGCTTACATTGACTTTACCTAATATCATTATTGTTGCTAGCGACATCAATATAAATCAATTGCCCAATTTTATAGCTGACGATTCTTGCCCCGACGATTTTTTATTCTAGCCACCAATCCACGCTAAAATGGGGCATAAACGGGTAGATGAGGCGGGATATTAAGTAAATAATCATGGCAATCGATTGTTTTAAGTAGGGCCACGTGAGAATATGATAAAATGAACATAAAATTATGCCATAAGGAGTAGTTTTTCTCGTATTCGAAGATGTAAGCCTATTACCTACAATCGAATTTATATACAGATATTACCGGCTGCCGTTCTGGTTATGATTTATACCAGAAGACTTTGGTTCTATACATGTTCATGATCACTACATCAGTACATACCCACAGTAAGGAGTGATACGTCAATGACGCGAAATCTTCAATGATTTAATTATTGGTATTTTCTGTCGATGTTCATTGTTCAATGTTAATAAATGACTAGATTTTGAACATTTTTACCAGCAAAATCAANCAACCTGTATATTTATCACCAATCAAGACGTGGAAAGCTTTGACGTTGCTTGCAATTTGAATATTTAATTCTGAATGTCACTTCCACGGCTGCATTGTCATACAGGCGTTTTCATATCTGTTATTCTTTTTGGTCAATCAAGGTATCGGGTGATTCAAGATCTCGAAGCGGTGCATCGACTTCGCGAGCGAACTTAAACTTCACGATTTCGTAAGGAGGCGTCTGAGCCCCTGTCCCTGAATACGTCAGTCTTGGCCTCCCAAAGACATGTTTGTACTGCCACGAGAATAATTATTTGGCCGTGATGACAATTTACTAACAGAAGGCACTGCAATATTGTTAAATGGAGTACAACAATCAGAATTAGCAAATAGCCATATCGTATACCCAAAAGAGCCATATATGGCTCGCCAGCCATAGAGTCCCGACCGTTGCGCTATACGATGATAGANANACATTGCTCTATTTGGAGCAGTGTTGAATAAAGTCTCTACTAGATTCACAAGTCATGTTGAGTCATTGTACATTTTCACGCAATTATAGACNTAAAATCACTCGATTTTCAAAGGTGATTCGAGTCAAGCCAAGTGAAATCGAGTCACAAAATGATATCAAATACGAAGTGAGAGGCAAGACGGTGCATTTTGCACGATGGTTGCGGGAAAAGGTCGTTATTACTTTTGCATCGAGTAACAGATATCGAGGTAATTATACCTTCAATGGGGTATGGTATGGCTCACATATACGCAGAATTGCTAGACTACGTCGGTAACTCGCAATCAATTACATGATAGAATATGAAACCTCGGAAAGTTTAAAACAAATTGCAATGATGCGCTATATAATTTACTTAAACCCCATACGATACGATTCAAAACTACACCAATTGTTGTCGAGTAATTTATATATATAAACTACATGTTGTAATCTGGCTATTGCGTTGCCGTAGGTTACTGTAGCTTTATTAAAGTAAAGGTAACCAATGTGACCAGCAACACAGAACACCACCGACGGCAGAACAGAACAGGAATGACAAAGCGGCAATGTACTGTGCCTAATGTGCATCAGAACTAATCCCATGAAAGTAATTACTGCCTAATTGCGTATCACGGCACTATCAGTCCGATTTAAATCATGCAAGAGGTGTGTTCATGTCAGCACTGGGCGTTTCTTCCAGAGCATCAATACACAGCTATATAGATTGTTACTAGTCTACCAGAGTGTAATTTCTAACCACTTCGTTTATGGTCAATTGTTTTGTGACATACCGACAAAGGCTCAGTAAGACCAGGCTGCTCAATTGTTAAATGATGGATGACACGAGCTCATCACATCGTCTCGAGAGCATGTTGCAATTCCGAAAATAACATCATGTTGTGCCTTGCCAAAAGTATGCAGCACTAATAACGTGACACTATATGTTTGAATACTTTCCATTCGATTCATTTTGTAATTCTACTCGGAGTAGTTTTGCAATATCTTGGAAATTTATTCTTCTACTTCTACTTAAGTAGAAGTCTTGGCCACTTTGACCACGTCTGGTGGCGGGTCATGCGAACGATCAAGATATGCACATTAGAATAGAAAAAAGAGTTAATACTACAGTAACCAAGAAATAATACTTCTTACTCTGGCTTTCTGCTATTTGACGTGTCTCATGGTTGTCGGATAGAGTTGCACTTTCATCGCGCTAGGTTTGTTTGTTTTAATGCTCTTGAACACTTTCGTCCTCTCAGCAACATTTCGGGTGAGTTCTTTTTGATGCTCCATGACATCTTCGTGGCATCCTCACGTTTGTGCGCTAGATTCGTCACCAGACTCTCCCCCACCAGATGAAATTGCAGTTGTGTTCGAGTTGTAGTCGAAATCGGTTAGTCGATGTAATCAGTAACGAGATTACAGACGTGAATGAAGGGACGACGAGTGTGGTGTCTTTGGGTGCATTAGTCGGTCAAACCCACTCAATTGGCTAGTGGGAGTGTAGCAAATGTTCGTGATGTTATACCGGAAGTGCCATTCTACACCGGAAGCTTTCCAGAGTGGTGCCTCCATATTTTATAGTGTAGCTTCAAGGCTATTGCCATGCAAGTTTTCCTACACTTGGCTCGATTTGCTTCACAGTGTTGAACTTGAACTTCTCTTTTCCACACTCTTCCACCTGCACACCCAGGGCTTGACGACGTTGATTGAAGCAGTGGTTGCAGCTTGATTGAAAGAAGCAGCGACCTTTACAGGTCCAGCATAATTAAATAATTGAATAATTAATTAATTAGCTTAATACAACCAAATACTCCAATTAAATATCGATCAATTATGAACACAAAAATAGGGCGCTTCTATAAACATCGTATTGTACAGGTCAATCAAAATACGAGTAAAAGCTAGGCCTATAAATATGTCATGCATGATTGATAACTTTTCAATACTCCAAGGTTGGTTTACACATATAAATGTGAAGGCCTTTCCTGCCTCGACACACAAGCATATGCAATATACAAGAAACATGCCAATAGATGCCACAAAAAAGAACACTCAGAGTTCAAGTTGACCAACTTGCAGACCATCGTGTATTATAAGAGTTCTCCAGTCTTCCAGCTGCAGCTATCGAACCGAAATCAGTCCAGAAACCGACCCCTTGTTCGAGTACTTTACACCATCAAGTACTTTCGTGTCGATTCGGGGATCGGGCATTCCAATAGAACGCGGGGTTTGTTGAGGGTTCGTCGTAGGTAGAGATTCCGAATGCAATATCTCTATGCTCTTGGCTCTTTTCATCTTTAGTTCATCGACTTCATGGAGCTATTCCAGTACATTTCGTTGGGCTTCTCCATTTCTGTATACTTTGCAACTTCGGCTAGCAGTCGATCCTATTTTATCGCACTGCTTCATTTCTGTATACTTTGCAACTGTGGCAAGCAGTCGATCCAATCATTATAAGGCTAAGAGCTTTCAGAGGGACATGCGAACATCACCATTCAACGCCAAAAGACTTTATAACCTCCCGCAATAAATCGTCAATGTCCTGTTTTGTGGATATAGTCTGAGACTGGATGCTTCGTGTTGGGCTGTTTCGGGAGTGCTGGCTGCTGGTGGCCTTACATTGATAGAGCCACAAATTAGCCAAAACTAGAGGACACATTCATGCTGTCTACATTGGCATCCATTGGATATTACAATCGAATGTACAATTCATGTGGGCATCATACATGGCATGGATATGCAATATGCATACACACATATATTATATATACTTCAGCTCACTGCAAAATTTCGCATACATGAAAAAATGGTGGCGCCATTTTAGGTAAAGCAACCTGATGGTAGGCTATAGCTAACTACTAACATGCATATGGAAATTCCAGATAAGCACAAAGTGATATCAACAAACAGCTAAATCTACAAAGAACATTCGACTTTTCGTTCATCAACCCATGCGCAAATTTGAAATACAAAATTTTTGTTTACGCAACACGATGGTGAGTATCGGCAATTATAGAGTTCGAACACGTTCTGTTAATTTAGCGTTGACGCAATCGATCTCATGAAACGAAAGCGTGAACCCTGGGACTCAATTTTCGACACATCAATTTCGCAAAAAATGATGTGTGTACTTTTCCATTGTATATAAGAATTTTATTTTAATTTTATTGAGAGTTTTAGGGTGATTATATCTGTTGCTTACGCAACGGCAATTNATCTTACTAATGNCTCATATGGNTAGGCTATTTTTTCAGGTACTATAGTTTTGTTTATAANCTNACACTATATACCTTACCTTAACAATTTGGAGGGGCAANGTAGGCATTCTCTGAAATATAAGATTTGCAGTGCCTAGATNAGAGTTTAAATTTACGACNTTTTACTCTGNATTGATACAATCCATGAAGTGCGGATTTGCNCATTTGAAACTCAGTGACAATGCGGCTCGTTTNGGANAGGTACGAACTTATACTGGCGTTTCTACGCTAAGACGTAGAATCCATAACAATGAATACACGAACACAATATGGTAGCACAAATTGGACACATTTGCGTGACAGAATATCCACAAATTATATTATATATCCAAGTGATTGCGACTCGTAAGCGTATTGCATTTATCCTCAGCGCATTAATGTACTAACATTAGCATTATNATACATTCGTGCCACGCTGACTAGTTCGTCTAAAGAGCACTCCATTCATCAGCCTAATTTTTAGTTTTTGTTGGCATGATAGAATGAGTACAGCTGTTACCAGTGTTACCTAGTCTAATTTGACAGAATATCTCGATCTTATCAGGAACTGTATCAATATTAGGCAACTATGTCGACTCTACTCGGAAATACATATTAGACTATAGTGAGTCCTNTATAGTAGGGGCTAGTGGCAGCGAATCGTGTACGTCTATTGTCATATGTATATATTCGCAGAAAATATCACAAGTCACTCGTGGCTGCATACGATTTATGCTTACTCTACTATCAATATACCAACGTACAGATATGGAATTCACATTGCCGTATCTCAACAAGGGACCCAAGGGATCATATCCGCCTATGGTAATCTGTAAACACAAAACATGACTGATGAACAATGCCCCATTTGTCAGGACTCACATCAACAGAGTGTCCATTGAAGACGAAATATTTTACAGGCTACATGAGCGCATATACCAAGAAATGCAGCTGCAGTATTCATTCTTAAAAACTTCTCCATCGATTTTGCACACATTACGATGTCCAAGCCACATGGTAGCAGTTGTTACTGGCGTACTGTTACTGTTGGTTCCGTAGAGAGGTCGACTGTGTGTCAATCGAGAGAACAAACCAATATATAATTGGGGGATCGNGGACCCGTGATGATTTGTAAAAAAATTCACAAATGGAACTGTCGAGAAAACACCTGTTAGTTCAAAACGGCAACTTGCTTTATTGTGTCACATTTCTGAAGTAGGTTTCCTAAAGTTAAGTCACCAAACAGACTGTTTGTGCCATTAGATCAATACTTAACCTGGAGATTCTCATTCACTGGAAGCGTAAAGCATCCACACCCTAATTTTCCTAAGGTTTTGCAATCCCAATCAAAATTATTTTTCTTCAATTTTTAGTTAGACTTGGACGATTTCAACATCGAGGGACATCAATGATTTTTGTATTAAAGAGCTGTTTCTATTCTGATTACAACTCGGGTTGCCAGCCTGCAAATTCCTTGCAGTTTATAAAAGGTTCAATGAATTGTATTCACTTTAGAGGCATGTTCACCCCGTAACTCAAAGAATAAACCTTCATGTACTGTCAAGTCAATTACTTAGCAATGTCGAGTGAAGCACAAACCAATTGGAAATTAGGATTGTAATTCCATTGGAAAGTTCAAATTACTGGCTCTCTCGGGCCCTAATCATTTGATGGTATCTTAAATCATTATAACCCATGTTCTTTGGTTCTGGGTAACTCATTGTCAGGTCCTTATGAACCCTAATTCAATTTTTAGTCATAACTTCTTAAATGAACCTACTGGCAGGGCCAGATATGACAACGCACTAGACACATTATACCAGGCCACAGTCCATATAC
>ATSW01011518.1:0-13255 GCA_000444245.1 Botryllus schlosseri
GGTGAGCATCGTTTCTATAGACAGCCTAACACTTTCATGGGGTGAACAGAAAATTTTCAATTTTTTTATTATATATTTTTATTTGAAGAGCTTCTTGGAGGTACAGAACTTCAATATACAATTAAATAGTATATTCATATTGAAATGAACCAAACAAGACCTATATTACTACGCTTTGAAATTGATAACAATTATGTCATTCAACTGTGCAGTGTGCAGTCATGACCCGGTCACGCGAAGCGCGAATTTTTTTCAAAAGTTTTGAATGAATTCTATCAATAAATATGTTACCTACATATGTTGTAGGTCGCATCTGTACACCACTGGACTCATTTGAAAAGGACAGCATTATTAGGCGTTTAGACATAGCAATATCGACGGTTTCGGTGAACATGCCTCCGCCATTTTGCGCAAATGTTTGCCCGCCGACGATCTCGCTGCGTGCGCACAAGCGAAGACGCATATTGGACGACACGTTATCTCCTAATTGCGAATATAGTTAGACTCAATTCTGTGGATAATGCGTATTTATAATTTCAGGGGGCTCCAATATTGAATGCAAGAAATCTAGTGACAATAAATCACGCGAAGTGCTGAGAAAAATTTGAAGTCAACTAAATCTGCTACGAAATATTCTGCTTTATCGTCATACGAAGATCTGCGATCAATGTGGCTGGCCCCTGGTTACGCCTATGCGTCAGAACTGATGTTTTTGTCATCATCCAATTTTGCGGTCAGGCTAATCAAATTTTGGTCGGCCCTGCAAGTTTACCTGATGTTATAAATAATTTCGAGAATTACACACAAAACCTTCTCGTGGGTCACATTTGGTCTGCGGGCCACGGGCTGGCCGCACCTGATCTGTATCGTTGTTAATAACAGTAATTGATGGTACACAAAAATCCTATTGAAAATCTTTTGGAAGCAATTGTTTTCATGATAAAGAAGTTGGAGTCGGAGTCGGAGTCAAGGTAATTTTGACAAACTCCGACTCCGACTCCAGTCAGTATTTTTTCCACGACTCCGACTCCGACTCCAGCTATTATAGTTTTCACGACTCCGACTCCATCAAGCGAAAATTAGTCAAACCCCGACTCCGACTCCACAGCCCTGGTTTGGGCTACATTCTCTCGAGTGGGGCTTTTGGCTCAATATCGGCCGAACGGGTCCGTGAGGCGAGAAAAGGTTGGTACCCACTACTCCAGTGGTTCTCAACCGGGGGTCCGCGAAGCATTTTCAGGGGGACCGCGAGACCTCTAAATTTGCAAAATGATTGTAAACGAATTTGTAACTTTTTTAAATTAGGGAAATCACGAAGCAGTTTCGCTCCAAACTGCTAATGCTTCAGTAAGCACATCAATAGAATGGCCGTATGAGATTAAATATGCTACTGTGTAAACCAGTGGTTCCCAACCTTTTTGTCTTCATTCCCCACTTCAGATTTATTCCGAGCCTTCATTCCCCACCAGGACCGTAACAGCACTTCGTCAGCCCCGCCAAAAAAACGTTGGTCTTGGGCCCCCAGAACACCCTCAGCCCCGCTGAGCCTGTACGCATTTTCCCTGCAACTTATCAGCTACATTGGGACTACTGTTTGTGCGTCGCCTTACTTCGACTAAACGCGCGAAGCGCGAAAAATTTATATAATTCGTGTTTGAATCGATCAATATGATCGGGAATTGCTTATATTTTGCTATCAATTTTTTATCCCCTCTCTGCTCACGTAAACCAGTTTACCGGTAGAGCTGAGTGAGGTGTGTTAGAAAAGGTAGCACCCCTAAATAAGAATTGAACATGTTCGGGAGGACCCGTTGGTATATTGACTTCGTTACATTATGCTATTTCGTGACCTTCTATATCTGCTATGTCAAAAGATACGGAAATCGCCCAAACTTAAAGGCACACACGATATCAAATTGGTATTGCTTTACTGGCAAATAATTTTTCCCTGCGGAATGGCATTAGTCCTGTGGGGTTCAGATTGCCAGGACAGAAACATTCGGCGCCAGCCATTGAGCCAATTAAACATCGAAGTTTTGGGTCACCACAAGGGCATTCCTTCTCGACCAAGGTCTTCTCGCTGCTGATCGTTCTGAGACACTTCTCGGAGATGCATGTTACATAGCCTATAACTTCATATGCCTTGGTGCGTCGTGGCGCAGTAATGGCCGACGCAGAAGTCATTATTTCAATAAATTCCACGTATTTTCGTGGGTAAAGGTAACCAATAATCAGATATTCAGCAATAATAAGTCGCGCAGCCAGCGCGAAATTTTTTTGAAAAAGTGGCATAAATTTTTAAAAAATACTTCAATTTATGTTAATTCACGAAATACTTTTGGGCTCCTTCAAGCTCGCCCACCCCTAATTGGGGGGTTTGGGGTGCGGCAGTTACGGTCCTGTTCCACACTACCCAGCACTTTTGTCATCACAGTGCAGCTATTTGCTGGTTTGACTACACAAGACAACGACACCAGTATACGCAAGACAATCGCCTATAACTGCAACATAAAACGTATTGTGAACTGATACCAGTAACGCTCAAAATTTCTCGAAAGCGTTATTTCACGTCAAACTAGACGTGCTGGATCGTTTGTGACGCCATAATTAGCCATCCAGAGTTAAAATGAGGGTTTGTGAACAACACGCAATATAATTTTCGATACATACATTCCAGAGCAGTTGACTGGTAACGCTAATTGCGCATTTGTCTCCGTGAATATGTAGACTGTCCTGTATATAATTTTTAACAAATGCGTCTATTCCCCACCAGAAACCATTGAATTCCCCACCAGTGGGGAATTCCCCACTATTTGGGAACCACTGGTGTAAACCAAGGTTGTCAAACTCAAATTACGTCGCAGGCCGGATTCAAAAATTCTAAATGCTCGCGGGCCGCACGCTTTGCTTTACACTTGAACACCTTGTTACCAAGCATATATAGATAATAGCATATTACAATTGTATCTCGGATCATAAGGGCTCTATTCTAGCAAGTAGCAACACCATTATTGGCGAGCAATGGAATTTGCGATGATGATTTGTTGGTTGAATCATAGAGATTGTAGTTGAATACACATATGAAACGCTGCTAAAACAGTGGCGGTAACGACGATACAAGTTTACTTATTTCTATGATCCATTTGCCTAAGTCGTAATCTGGCGTTAGCCGTGTGTATGCGTTGTGAAGAATACAAAATATTAAACTGTAAACGCGGACTTTTGAATTTGTTGTATTCTTATTAAATCACGATTCAGGTTCCTTTAGATTCCGGGTACCTTTTTAGTCAGAAATGATACAGCACCGCGACCATGCACTAATATTTGAATTACATTTTTTGTGTATATAATATAATATTATCCATGTTAACTTCATATAACAGTCCGGCATCGTCTTTTAGGCACATTATTCCATAAAACTCCACTCAGTGTGCACTTATCGCTCAAAGGTGTCGTCGGAAGCGTCAGGCGTCAATATTACATTCGCCGCCAGCTACCTTTGTGGAAATGGATTTTCGGCACCTGTACATATCAAATCGAACGCGTGAATTTTCAAGACACGACCACATATTTCAAGAAACAAGAAATACAGCTGCAGAAGTCCCTTCGAAATAATAAAAGTCTATCCATATTTCTACATATGGTATGATATTGTTTTCAAGAACTGTCATTTTGTTGCTGTTTATCACTATCCTATAATTGATATTCGCACCAGATAGATGACGGTTGCACGACAATTCAGCTAAATTTGAACTGAAACTTGAGGGGGTCCGCGGGATCCGTCACGGTACAAAAGGGGTCCGCGAAGACAAAAAGGTTGAAAACCACTGCACTACTCTACATTCAATAAAATATACTTTGGCGTCTTCCCGGTGATTTTATCGCGTGGAAATATTTCTCGGGAGCAATAATCATCCTCGAAAATTGTCTGCCATGTACTCGCCTAAACCACTGTACAAGGTTGATGTTTTAAACATGGTTTTGTAAAGATATTTTTAGTTTAAATTCATTGTAGAATGTAGCATCGTAATATTGCGTGTCATTATATTTAAATATTTGAGATCATTTTTTCGGACTATTGTTTTCTCGCTGGCGTTTGACCTCTAAAATGTAGGCCTACGCATATATCAACATAACAGTGTGAGATTACGCATATACCGGTGACCAATCCGACGTAGGTTATATTTTGATTCATGGTCCCCGTTCTCACCAAGGTTTTCATTCCTCTTAACAACTAAGAATTATGCACAACTTCTAATCTAATTACAGAGAAGAAGAACGGTTTAAACCCGATAGGTTAATTTTTTTTACACGAGTATATTCTGCAAACTTACTCTAGCTCAACTGGTTGGCTATGCTGTCTATTGTCATTACATTGCTGTAACCTGATATAGAAAATTCATACAGTGTTGTGCGACATGCATGGGTATTCATATAAAGTATCTTTGAAATTCTTACAGCCGATGAATTTCCTGGATCGCAAAGCTCCATCAATAAAAACAGCCCTTACCATAAAATAAATTCTACGTTCGACGCTGCTAGGTTACCAATAACCTATGCATATTAAATCCGCCGCATTAACGCTGGATTTCTCGAGACCGGAAGTATACACATTACAACGAATCCGCAAGGAGACAGCAATTACTTCCGTGGCACTATGACGTCATTACATACAATCGATTACAGTGGGAGACGACGTTCCTGGCCGTACAAATATTTAATGTTTCTATGATTACAGTAGTGAGGCAGCTAAAATATGGTTTTACTCAATCTAAATAAATCAACGGTGACGCCACAGGCACACGGAGCATATAGGAGTAGTACATGGTCAAGTTGCTGGTTACAGCCCCGTTTTTCAACTAAAATGTGGGAGATTGAAGGAAATTTAGGAACATCAAAATGGATCCGAATGGTGTTGCGCTATATAAGAGCAGCAGTGATTTGACCAACTTTGTCTACAATCCTGCGATAGAAGGAAGTGTGACCTACCAATGACACAGAGGAAAGTCATCAGCTTCATTACGAGGATTCTGACTAGCAGCGTGTTCCTTCATATTAAATGGTGGTGCTCATTGATTAGTATGTCATTACCTTTTGGATGGATGAAACCCGCGTTTTGCAATGTATAATATTTCCATGGTTGGGCACAGTGATTCGCGTAGCCGAATTTGGATCGAGTATAAATTCAAATGATTCGAGTGGAGTAGTGGGAGATGATTCTTCGAGTAGGCCTACTGAAATTATACGCCCCTTACCCGTAATGTAGGTATTTTCTCAACAAAAATCTTTGTTTTAATGTTATTTTCTGCCGTAGGAGTATTGAAACCTCGTTTAATCGTATCACAGCACACATAACACTTAGTAGAAAGTTTCACCCGGTTGTGAGAATGACACTTCTGTTCAGCCATGGTCGGTCCACGGCATTGAGTGGCAAGATTAGTGTAGTCGTATAATCCACAGCTGCAGCACCCATTGTATGCGGGTTAGAGTCCGACCGGGCTCGACTCCCGAAATTCCTACCCAAGTGTTGGAAGTTCATCTAGACCCCCCCCCGCCATCTCATCGACGTCAGAGGTGTCCCAAAAGTAGACCGTGCTACAGGTTAGCAGCTACGTAATCAATATAGCGATAATCGGTCTAGTGTAAGTAACCATTGTAGTTGACAAACACCATGAATAAAAAAAACATCAAGAACAAAAATCCACGGCATTGTCATGAAGTGCAATGAAATAGGTATAGGCATGGTCATAATAACACCAAGTTATCTTTATTGTGATGTAGGACTGGCAATATATTCTTCCACATCTTCCATGTTGTTATGATGTCATATTCAGTGACACTCGAATACTCGACTGGACTCGGAGTTTTCCCTGTCCTAATTATTTCTGAACACGTATAATGAATATTAATCAGGTGTCATTGACAAATCCAGCCGAGAAGATGTTGAAACAGCACGAATGGTTAATGTATAGTTGTCATTTTGATCTGGATGAACAAGGTTGTTCGCATACTTTGCTGCTTGTTGATTTCTTTTGACACGCCGGGCCAACCGTGTATTATTAACTCGACGTAACACATGACAGTCTGTATTGAAATACACATAGACATGCAATTCATTCGACATACTTCGAGCAGGACCAAGTCACAAAATGGCATAATCACTTTTTTGAACGAATTCGAGATATAGTCCATTTAAAATTGTTAGTGAAAGTACGGGTTATATTTCCCTCACCATGGGAAAATTAAAACAGTTACCATAGTATAGCAATTGAACAAACGTTCAGAATTTACGTTTGTGGCTTTCAGTTTAGACACATATACTGGTGCGGAGCATGGACCCGAGCCGGATTAGATCTCCGGCAGGATTTATTTCAATTTTAGCCGTAGTCGGATCGGAGCCGGATCAGTACTTTTCCTGATACGGTCTGAGCCGGATCGGATCCGGACTAGAGAATTGAAAACCTTACGGAGACGTGCAATTGGAACTGCGGTCATTAGCAGCCTAATAAATGCCAACATCCGACTGTACATGCGCATAGCGCCAATATTTTTATGAAGGTCACCCGACATGTTATTCAGTCGCATTATTTTTAATTGTCAGTAAGTTATTGTGATTTGTGATTCTTTGGGATTATTTCACACGAGTGTATATTTGTGATGCAGTGTTGTGATGACTCGAGTCATGACTTGACTCGATTCAGACTCGAGTCACCTTTTTCTTATGACTTGACTTGACTGGAGTCACTATATCTCACCACTATAACTCATTTCAGTATACCAGACGCGAGACACAATGACAAATAGCGTTATGCTTACCAGCGCAGTTTAAAAAGTCAATTATGACATCTCTGACATCAAGCTGTGCTACAGTCGGTGTCAGATGAGGAGTTGCACTCTTCATATAGCGGTCTATCGTATAAAATGGATAATGTAAATGGTTTATTAATTTACAAAAGGTGATATTAATAACAATGCAAGTTATGAAATGAGATAATTTTTATGCTTGCCAAACTGACGTCAAATCAGTGGTTCATAAATTTTGTTCCATATAACATGGTCAAGCACACATTCAACTCATACATATTCATACTCATACACAATTCCACTACACTGACGCAACTGTCTTCGCCATCATTGATTGCGGGCGATTATAGGTGCGTTCAGTATAGTGGAATTGTGACTCGTGTGGTGATGATCGCAGTCTAAACTGGTATCGTGTAGGTAACGGCAGACGTCATGCACACTGACGACTAAGGCGATTCTTTTTTTGACATTCTTGATCTACAAAAACACTATATTTTTCCCAAATTTGATCCCGCGTATGCAAATTAGGTGTTTTCGCACATAATGTTACAATTGTTTTACTTATCTTCATTTCTGGTTGGAACCGTCTGTCCTTACGAAGTGGTTTGAACTGAAAAAAACGTTTTTGACTTGAAAACTGACAAGTTTACATAAAAAAAAAACTTTATTTCTACGAAATCTGACCCTATGAACAATTTCAGTAGTTACATCACGTATTTGGTAGAGATAATTAAAAATTGTTGTAGTACAACGAAGGATACTATCCCACATTCTCGGGTGGAAAATGTATGTCCTTAGTAAGTAGCTTGCCAAGAACGGAGAAAGAACGTTCAACAACAGCAGTTGTTGGCTGACAACACTCAAGTGCATACACAGCTGGTGACACACCGTGTTGCTTCATTCTGAAAATGTTGTCTACTCTACATCACAATTTTTCATCATGCGCTTCATGATATAAGAACCATGCAATGCCCAAGCAGTCTTTCTTCAGTTAAGATACAGCGGTATACGATGACCATAACATCATGTCAACCTATTAGTTTCATTCGACCGTTTATGGTTCACAATGAGCAGATAATGGACCGTTTACAACGGCCGGCCTATAAAGTACGCTACAAGCTGTAAAATATCAAATGATAAGTTCGCCGACATAAAAAATCTACGATGCAAACGAAATGCAGGGGACAAATCAATTTTGACTTTGTAAACAATTTTGACAATTTTTGACCGAACGCTTATATTCTGACAAAATTTTGACTTATTTTGACATGTCAAACAAATCGCCCAACTGATGACTGATTTGCAATAAACATTCATAATGTTTGGGTTTTGTTCTTTTAAGGCCATGTTGATTGTTGATGCGCAGTTCATTTGTTCGATCGGCATGGAAAGAGTAACAACCATGTAACGAACTCTTACTGAAACGTGCAATTGAAATGTGAGAACACAACTATACATATAGACAGTCAACATCATTTTAAATCCGAATACGTTGTTCATCCGTCCCAACATTCAGCTGAATGGTATATTCATATTGAAATAAAACCGAATATTTTCGACTGACATTCGTCAAGTGAAATCGTCGTTAAATATGAATATACAATTCGATTGTACATTCAAGTCCTATAAGTCCAAGAAGCTCGCCACACTATGGTCCATGATATAATGCGCCAATTTGGAGACTAATAGTAAGTTTTCGGAAGGTTGTGCTTTTCTTTGTAGTTATCTCAGAGATAACATTATTCGAACTCCCCTTATAACCATTTTGTGGCCACGAATGAACATCCTGCTGATTTTTAGATTTGCTTTAGATTCACTGCAGTAACAATACCTGAACACCAAGAAATATAATATACAGACAGACAGACAGACAGACAGACAGATTCTTTATTCGTACGATGATTGTTCACACAAATATGTAAAAAAGACAAACACAGCGATATGACCACATCAAGATGTGTAGTCTTCAAGTCAGCTGTAGTCAAGGCGTAACGTTAGAACATTTATATCATGCAACTGTCGGTCAGTAACACTTCAACAAAAGAATAAACAACAAAACGCAAAACAGTGGTAGTAGAAAAAAAAAAAACTGTAACACTAGTTCAAAATAAATACCAGATTATACTCTCAGGTCTCAATATGTAGAAATGAGCTGAGACTTAAAATTCCGACAGAATGATGCAAATGACAAACCTCTGTGCTCTATTGATAAGGAGTTCCAAATCCTTGGACCAACAAAAGTTAAGGATCTCTGGCACACACTAGCGGCTAAATTCTTTATAAAGATATTTCCAGCGGTGGCAGATCTAGTTCCGTGAGAGTGGACACCGGCAGATGGTGTAAAGATGCGGCTAAGAGCAGAAGGGAATTCACCATGGTGATGTCGGTACATGGTCTTGGCAATTTCATAAGTGCAGAGGTCGCGCACTTTCAATATCCCTGGGGATTTATATCTTGGAGAAAGACGCTCGTATCGGCCCATTTTTCGCATACGTGCGAATAAATGATCTGCTCAAGTAAACCTTCTCCGATCTCACGTCACGATACTCAAATTATATTCGAAAAGTCTAATTTCGAGTCAAACAAATTCGAGAGCTGTTTACATGCGCAAAATTGCACGTGCGCAACATGGTTTTTGTGGTCGAAATCCACATCAAGAGTTTGTCCACGAGTTTTATTACACGTTTATAGTCTTCTCGTAAGTACTCGTTATGTCTTGCTACAGAGACTGAGACTTTAAAAATAATCTCGCGAAAGTGGTAAAAATATAGTTGTGATTATTACGATTGACGGATAGCGCATAATAGACGCTTGCAAGACGGCGCGTCATCAGGTCCTGAGTTCTAGTCACTATATGGTCAGACCAAACACTAGTTTGTGGCTATGCACACGTGGTCAAAGTCGTCATCGTTGATACTCAAGTAGAAATAATGTCATTAATTTCTACTGAAAACTAAAGGTAATAAAGGCCTGGGGCAGGGGCGGCCAACCGGGGGTCCGCGAGAAGGTTTTGAGTGGTAATCCTCGACTTGAGAATTATCAAAAAAGTTAGTTACCCGGGTGTTTTAATCTGAACTTGCAAGGAGAACCAAAGATTGATTAGCCTGACCGCTAAATTTAGGATGTTGATGACTAAAAGATCAGTTCCAACAAATTTATGTAGTCAGGGGCCAGCCATATTTTTCCGTAGATCTTTGTGGATGACTATAGAGTAGAATATTTGGTGACTCGATATTTTTCTTGGCACTTCGCGCGATTTGTTGTCACTCGAATTCTTGCTTTCAGTTTTGATGCCCCCTCCAAACTATTAACAATTAAAAATACCCTCAATTTACAGAATTGAGTCGAACTATATCTCAAATTATGAGAGAACGCATCGTCGTGTCTGCACCCACCTAAAGATCATCGGCGGTGAAACCTTTGCACAAAACGATAGACTCCTATTCACTGAAATCTTCGATGTTGGTATGTCCAATCGCCGAATAATCCTGATGAGTCAGGCAGTATACAGCAGTGGTTCTCAACCTTTTTGACCTCGCGGCACACTTTGAAAATGAAAAATAGTTCGCGGCACACTAGCACAGTGGTTATGAACTCTATTGGCTTAAGNCNANGNCNAGTATCAATTGACATGGGGATTGTTTTCAATTCTCCCCAAACATTTTTTTACAATTTTATTGCAGGCAGGAATAAGAACTTTCTTTGATTCCGTGTGAGGTTTTGAATTATCAGCTATTACCTCTGTTACCACGTAACTGGCCTGCTGGGATATCGTTTAAACTTCAGGCTGAGGTTAATTTCATAAGATTGGCTTGACAATAAAGTCNGCCCACTGCCTCAATGTCGATGTATTCAACCGTCGCATCGAAGAGTCCAATCACGATCGCCTCTAACAAATACAGAGGCGTAGAGGTGTATGTATTGTATATACATTATACAATATACATGGATTCCATGCAGATCGTGTAAGGTCCTGTGATGATAGCAATACCTCAATAGTCCTACTAGCANCCAGCCGCTGTTAAATTGTAGTTCTAACAAACCGGGATAATAAACCGCAGCGTCGGTGAAATTTGTTTACTGATATAATTTGATCAACTTCACTTCTCAATTCTCAAACTTGTCCCCTGCAACATTACGTTGCGCCCTGAGCCTACATTCTACCTGCAGTGCTGGCACGCTACCTAACAATCGCAATGTGAATGGCTATGCTGNCAATTCTAATTTGTAAACGTGAACATCACTTACAATGAGTTCATTTCTCGATGGTGGGAATGCCTTCNTAGGTGTTAAGAGGTTTATATAGGCTTCTACTCGTCCTCCGATCCGCAAAAGNAGTGTCTTACAAANAGTGGGCCGTGCTTCTAGTTGGCATCTCAGGAATCGAAATAAGTAATATCGGCATGGTGAAAAATGATCATCGACGACGAAGACATGGGAAGAAATACGACTACAAACAGAAACAGAAAAGTTCATCAACCTGCGTCATGTCCCTGTTCTGCCTCCGGTTCTGATGGGGTGACAAGTAAAAGGTGAACACCTTCGGCCACACCTCAACATCACGGTCCAATTTCTCGAGTTTAGTTATCTACCACCGTCCTAAATGCTAGAATATGTGGGCAAACTAGCGTATCACAGCCATTGACGGTGGAGACCCCAGTTTTATTCATGACAGTTACGGCAAGTTACGAAGCGTCGCAGATTTATGAGATTCTCCAACGTTGCTATGCTCGGAGCGTCTTTACAATAAAAAGCCAGAGAAAGACCAAATCTAATGGGGATGCCTGATTCAGATACCGTAACTGTGGTCGTCTCGAGATCCTTGTATCTGTTCACTGCGTCAGATTATAGCCTAGATCGCGCGTTTGTGTGTTTGGGGTATTCATGGTGTTTGTCGACTACAACGGTCATTCACACCAGGCCGATTTTGTGCATTTATGATTCCGTATCTGCCGACGCACGGCCCACTTCTAGGCTTTTTGTAAGACACCTCTTACGCGGATGAGATGGCGAAGAGCCTAGCTAAATATACCTACAACACTTAGGTAGGAATTCTATAGTCGACATCGGTCGGACTCGAACCCGCAACCCATTGGTGTTGCAGCCGTGGAATATACCACTGCTCTATCTAGTCACCTCCCACGTAGCGTGTCTTGATATGGTATATTCAATAGAAAAACCGACAATGACACACTCAAAATTTGGATTTTTGTTATACTCCGACCTATTTTACCACATTTGCTCGCGGCACACCTGATCAGTCCAGTTGGCACACTAGTGCGCCGCGGCACACCGGTTGAGAACCACTGGTATACAGAGACGACGCGCAATATATGCCAGTATCATTATCTTTATCCGAATTCATTCATTACCTATGAATAAATTTCGCGTTTCGCCCGGCTAAGACATCACCGCGCACCAAATTTTCATTACATCATTGTCATCGATTTTGATGCGTGGTAATATAAGTCTTATTTTCACCGTTACCTAATCCGCTTCGCTCCTATCGGACGACAAAAAAGGCCATCAACATTCCAGTGGCGCGCACAATGGTTCATAAATCGTTTGTGGCCCGTGGGCCGAAAAAGTTGGCCTCTTAGTCTAGGGATAAATACGTTTATTATAATCGATCGATGATGATTACTCTCGATATATCAGGAGGCATCTTTACGATTAACGCCAGATCATTACTAACGATGTACAATGTATACAAATTGGTTCAATTTTCGATAATATATTCAGTTCGCATGCTACAGGGACTATATTTCAACCCGTCGTCACGGTGATTGTGATTAAAAGTATCCCCAAACTATGCTTTCTACTTCACAAAATCCAAAGTCTGAAAAGCAGGGGGACCAAGACCATGACCAGCCAAGCATCGTGAACGTCCTTGAGTTTGCGTCAGGATTCGAGGACGGCGGGAAAAAACTCCTGCCTCTATGCAGACTTGGACAACTAGAAGATTTCAGCTGTCTGATTAGACTAGTTATAAATGCCGGTAATCTCATTCTGATCTAATTTGTAGGGAAATGTTTTTATGCTATTTTAATTTCAATGTGACTTTTGGTTTTCATGCAAATGCTGTATAAGCAGTAACAACTTGCGAAACAAGCAGACACTTGCCATACTTATGTGTTTGAGAAAGAATCTGATTTATTATGAACTGATCTTGATATTAGTTTTATTTCCTTGTAATTCGGAATTGATTTCGATTTCCTTGTTTTCGTGAATACAGTATTTCTAATTCGACTATAATTTAAAAAAATGTGTAGTTATAATTCTAATTCGAATCTAATCTGGAAAATCTGAACATTTCCTAGTTGTTGAGCTCTGCCTCTTTGGTGGATCGAACACAAATGACGCCAGACACGCCGCACTGACAAATTACAAGGAAAAATTTATGAACGCCCGTTCGCCTTGTCGCAAGTCCGAAATATGCATCGCTGAGACT
>ATSW01011524.1:0-10807 GCA_000444245.1 Botryllus schlosseri
ACTCAGCTGTCGTATCTGTATAGACGGCGAATCGCTCAGGCCAGGAAAAAATGTAGACTATGTTTCAAAATAATAGCGCGTATCTGAAATTTATGTAAGGTTCTCCGTAAATATCTGTCTCATACTCGAACCAATACGATTCCATCAAACATGTTCGGAGTATAGCGATGACCTAACTCTAAAAAGCATCCAAGCCGGAGTATGTCCTGCTCAATGCCTTTCGTGGGCAAAACATTTCCAGTTGGCAGCGTTGTGTCGGCAATGTAGCAATATATTTGACTTACAGCTCGCTCTTCTGATTATACTATATGCACTGCCATTTCTGTGGTGCGAAAGGCCAATAGGCGACAAGCAACAAATTGTTTTCCAAGATAGACAACAAGCTACAATCGTCACCTCAACCTACTTGCCGTAAGTCCCCCGTTGAAACTTAGAAGAGCTTCTTTCATAGAGTAACTCCACTTTTGCGTATTATTCGCCATCTCAAGCGTCATCTCACTTACGACCCTTCTTTTATATGTGGCTTCATATGCTGGAAAATTATTTGAGATATCTTTAAGAGATAAGGTGGTCATTTGGTTTTCCGCAGCTTCCCGACCGATTCAATAGAATAATTGAAGGCCGTGGTTTTGCTATGCTGTTCCCCCACCCTTGATAACCCATTAGGCCGCAATAAGCTTTCCCGCGAGTTTCCTGAGCAAATAATTTGAGCTGTGCAACAATATTACTATTAGATAAGTGGTTATCGCAGGACGTGCTAATTTGTAAAAAGATAGCGAGGTAAATATTCGAGAATGAACTTATAAACTGTAGGAGACATCCAGGCAGCGTTCAGCAATTGAGTGAATAGGTAGCGATAAGCAAGTTCCAGATTAAATTTCTATTACAATCCAATTTTCTTCGAAACACTATGTGATAGGCTACTAAATGACACGGCAACATGAACCTGATCTATGAACGAATAAAAATACTTGTTTGAAGCTATGGGTCGGCAGGGGAGGCTGAATTCGTGATAATTAGCAAGCGGGGAAAAACATGGAGCTACATCGTCGTTAGCGAATGCATGGCGGTTAATCTGACTTAATTTCTCCTGTGATATTCGCAAAGTATCTGGCCAATATATCAACCAGTAGATATCATTGATTCTTGTCTAGGTGTAAAATGTCCAATGACCAAGTTGAGGAATCAAAACAATAGCAATAATACGCTACTATATATATGAGTGACTGGTTGCTGGGTGTGTATGACATATTAATGGATCGTACTTACTTCCAATGCAAATAGAATATATATAACCACAGAATATACATAATAATAATATCCGATTAGACAATTACGCTAAATTGCAATAATTCTTACTGGCGGACCTACAGACTAGAGCAGCGGTTCTCGGAACACTAATATTATCCTTATTTCAAATACTTCTCTCTATCATAGATCGGTAGTATAGCTGCATGTATAAGATAGCTGAGTGTTGGATATCATATTTTTGTTATATTTCTGAGATATTTATGACAACTTGGGTGTATTATCAATTTTTTACTGTGGGTCGTAGGCCAGGGTGGACGAACACGAACTGAATATACAATGTGCCATCACAATGCTAATTGCAACACTAATTACTTTTTGCCTGTCTGTCTGTGCTCCTATCTGTAAAAAATATTTGCTGGAGAGATAGCCTTTCACCTTGCTTGATGTTATTAGAATTTTGGGTATACAATTATTACTTTGGATAATCCGGCAACTCTATGAGCTCGACCGCAACTTTACTTAGCTTAGTTCGGGGCCAAGAATGTTGCATGTCGTATAATGATCGCCACATGTGATTTTCGTCTTGGCTACGACTATTATCCGACACATGGGCCGTCTCAGAATTCGTGACATCATCAAACAGGGAATAAAAACGTGACCGTGCTTAATGGAATCGAACTAAATCATTGCTAGCGATTGCCTGTCGGCTGATCTGACGGGATTTCTCTTGTGATATTCACGAGATCTCTTGTCAATATATCGATAACTAAAAATCCTTGTACGTTTTGTATTTTAATTAGGGCCTTTATCAAGCGCAGGACTAAAATGAATACCTGTAGTTTTGACATAGGCGCAGAGTGGAAAGCACTACAAACGACACGCCGTCGGCGTCGCCATTTTATAATTTGCGTTTCATAACCCGACTGCTGTAGGATCACACACAAGAGCGCAAGCATACTGCCTTTCGTTGGGGAACACTGCCGAAATTAACTTATTGCAATGAATAAGTATATACCCGAATATCAATTGATCATACGTGCGTTCAATACTAACAAATGCGCTATGATACAAAACCCATAACAGTGGTTTCCAATTTTCGTTACCAATTCCCCCGGAAAGCACGAAAAAGTACCAAACAGTTGGCTTTATATTCTATCAGCTCGTCATGAGACTCGCATATGTGAAAAAACAGGGGGCCGTAACTGAAAGAGCGCAACTTAGTGATTTTCACTCTTTTTCAGTATCAGAGTTGCGTTGGAAGGCTCAAACTATCTGTGAGCCCAATGGAATATGGAAGGTGATGCGTTTGCGCTGCTGTTTCCCTATCTTTGATAACAAGATTAGTCCCGCATGTAATCTAAGACAAATAATAATTTGAGTTGTACGATACCTATGGAACGACTGCTTGTCACAAATCAGAGGATGGGGTCAATTGCGACAGGACGGCTTGCTGTATTCCCGTGAATAAAATAGATTATGTGAATATATTTCTGCCGTGCAACAGGTATATAATATATATTTTGAATAGCATCACTGGTAGCACTATAGTTCGTTGTGACTTTGCAACCTCTGTAAAGCTGTAACTTCGTTCTTGAAGATAATTTTTTACATTTCCGTTCCAATCCAAGTTTAGTCAAGACACGCTGCGATGCCTAACTCGATGCACGTTGGATGGCAACTTGAAACTGATGAATAATCGAATATAAAGACTTGTTTGGAGTTATAGGATTGGAATGAATATTTGTAATTTCGATATAAGCACAGAGTTGAAGCACTACAAACGGAACGCCTTTGCTGTCCCCATTTCAAAATTGCGTTTCAAGACCCGACGGCGCTGGGATCACACACAAGAAGGCAAGCATGATGCCGCTCGTTAGGAAACACTGCCGAAAATGACTTATTGCAATGAATAAATATATGCCCGAATATCAATTGATCAATGGTCATACGGGCATTCAATACCAACAAATGCGCTATGATACAAAAGCCAATAACAGTGATTTCCTAACTTTCGTTTTCCATTCCCCAGAAAAGCACGCGAAGTACCAAACACTTGGCACTCAGCTTGTCATGAGACTCGCAGATGTGAAAAACGAGTGTTCCTAACTGAAAGAGCGCAACTCAGTGATTTTCACACTTTTTCAGTATCAGAGATGCGTTGGAAGACTCAACTACATGCGAGCCAAATGGCGGGAATGCAGAAGCAAATTCTGGTTGATAGAGCAACATATCAGAGGAGATTGCGTTCATCCTCCTTAAAGCAGTGACGGTCACGGTGACACAGTTCTAAAATTCACCATAGCTCACTCAGTAATTACTACAGCGGGGCGTGTGGACCCGGATTGGAGTCGGACAGATAATTTTACGTAAGTTGCAATACGAATGATATACTTATTTCGGTCAAATTGAGTTTATCAAAAGATATTCAATCACGAAATTTGCAGGGTATTATTACTTTGGGATGACTCCCCAATCGTCTTCTGAAATTTGTCGCATAATTTAGAAAAAGTGTTGCGACAAGTTGTAATGATAAAAGGGTTTTACATGGATTTTCACAGTTGGTAGATGACATTTTCATATTGTTCCATTGATGCTATTCTTTTCCCCAATGGCTTTGGAAAGTCCACGCGCCGCGTAAGAGTCGCTGCCAAGACGAAAATCACATAGGTCCACCATTATACGAGCAATATACGAATTGCAACATTGTTGACCCCGAAATAAACGAATAAAGATACAATCGAGTTCAGAGATCCCCGACTTTCCCAAATTGCATGACATTGTTGTGCCAATGTCAATTTAAGCGTATCTACTAACAGTCAATATACGTAGATTGTGTGTTTCAAAGATGGGCAACAATTTGTCCCCAAGCTTACGTTCGATTGATAACAAACTTTGGTTTGATTTGTATCACGGAGAGATTTCTTGACTTTAAACTCAACTACTCCGGGAGACTTAGTGTCGGGCTTATAATTCTAAAATCTCCTCGAATCTAGAGGTATGATGGGGTCCGGTAAGAGTTGTTACGACAGAATATACTTTTTTAGAGTATCAGAATTGTCCTCGTGAAACCTCTTAATAAGATTAGAAATAATCCCTGGTTGTCACACGTATAGCCTACCGTCCACACAAGTAGAGTAACGGAGGTACGAATTTCGTCATTTCAATCAGGAATATAATGCGAGTCTTTCTATGCGATTATAGCTTTTATCAGCCGATGCTAGTAACCTTATCGCGATGCAATTAGATTTCTGACAATCTTGACGATGGTTTTATCGTTACTCTAATTAGGTCATTCTATAATCCTTCAGGGTAGACGTAGACGCGACCACAACGAACCCCGCAAGCCGACATGAAAGGTATAATTTGAATATACAGGACGCAACAAGTCATTGGATAGCTTTGACCAGAAGATTCCATTTTTTCCCGAACCAACGTGGATCAAGGCATAGTAGACATTGGTAGCTAGAATCGTATATGGACTAGGAAGAGCTAGTGGTCTGTCAGGATTGAGCATTCGGCTGTGTGTCGCCGTGCCGCGTGTAGTCGAGGTTGTCGTATACTTCTATTAACCTCGTGTTTCGTAATTAGCATCCAAACGGTATATCGTATAGGAGTCTGTTTTATAAACTTTTTCGTACTAACCTATATGTTCAAGATGTAGAATTGAAGGATTCGAAATAAAAAATTGGAAATAATTGCAGCGATATACCTGAGACAAAACCAATCTGCTTAAAAAGCCGCCGGTAATGGAATTTATATTGAATATGACATTTAGTTAAGTTCAAACCCATATTGAATGAGGCACACGAGGACAGTTTATTGTTACCGTGATTCTGTAATTCATCGACCATATTTATTTCAGATATACACTTATTTGGTATCGAATATCATTCTTACAAGGGCATCAAGTGACTTGTAATTATTTATCCAAATCGTTTCTTCATCACACGATACACATCAGTCAATATGCCAGGAGTATTGGAACAGAAATCAGCGTCGCCTAGTTTCGTCGATGACGTCAACGATTGCGTTGAAATCGACGGGCCTTTTCCGGTATACTCGAATGCATCGGTACCCGGACTTAATGGAAATGTTGTTTGGAGTATCGCCAACCCATTTTACGAGGAAGAGGTCCCGCAATATTCATCTTTCTCGAACTCGCAAGATTCTGCTACTGACTCAGCTCAAGCTACAGTTGAAATCTCATTGTATTGTAACGATACACCGCCCCAACCACCAAAAAAGAGGCGTCTAACCATTCCGGCGGAGTCAGAGAAACCCAGTGAAAGTGGGAAATATGGTTGCCAGAATGTTTGGAAATCATCCTCGACAGAAAACACGGAACGGCGAGAGGAAACCGCTGTAGCAAGATGTAAATCGCGACATGCAACTAAACCAACAAACTTGATCTGCAACTTCAAATACGATGCGGCCAGGAATCGAACGCCTGCGTCACCGGCAACCTTGTTCGACGTCCACCAAGGAATAGGAGCCGGAGGCGAAGGAACGGTTTACTCCGGTAAGTTGCATCGATTTCTTTAAATTCTCATAGTTCAGTACGTGATGCGCGTGAATCTACATTATTGAAGAATCACATTGATATTAATTTACTCTTTGTAAGACTTGCTCGTTTAGTATCTCTATATTCGACTTTTGAAATACTTCTAGAATTGCTGCTTGCAATGTGACGTTACACGTAAATTTTTTCATTGTCTGTACTGACTTGTGACGGCATACAAGATTCCGATTAACAGCATGAGAGCTTGCTGCATTAATGAAATGATTGAACGAATGCGTATCTCCGAACCCAAGCCCTTATCCCCGTGTCTCGCCAGCCCTTCATGATATTTGTTGTATTCGCAGGAACCCGTGTTTGTGACGGTTTGAAAGTTGCATTGAAGTTCCTGCCGAAGGAGAACATAAAAAGATACGGACTTCTGAATGGCTGTAAGGTCCCAGTTGAATTTGATTTTTTGCATAGAGCTTCGGGTCACCCAGGTTTGTAAATAAGACTATTTGATGTGGCTTTGGAATTGCACGGATAATTAACCTATGATGACTACAGGTATAATCAAGATGGTCGATTGGTACGAGGACAGTGACTCGTATGTTCTGGTTATGGAACGACATCTTGGGATGGTGGATCTGTGGCAACTATCATGCGATTACGTACGTTTCCCGGAAAATATAGCGCGCTCCATCTTCAAACAGCTGGCAAAGGCCGTATGGCACTGCCATAACAATGGAGTGGTTCACCGTGACATCAAACTGGACAATGTCCTGGTGAATCCGACCACGTTTGAAATAAAGCTGATCGACTTCGGGTGCGGTACCAAAATACAGGTATGTTTCTTAGCATCGGAGTTTCATTTATTCGCGACTAAGAGTAAAGTTTGAGGTTGGAAAATATATTCTTCGTCTGCAGGTACAGTAAAACATATTCAGAATTTGAGAACGATGTTTACTACGATTCACGTACTGATCACACGATTGCGAAATAATATTTATTACTGAAGGATAAAATGGGGGTGGTCGCTAAGGCAGGATATATTGCTGAGCGATTGCTATGTGTTCTGGATATATTGCTGAGCGATAAGGTCATAGCCTTGTATCGACAACGATGGGGATTTTGCCTTTGCAGCTGCGGTAGTAATTTCACCTGAATGTCAGCCGCTCAAATTATGTAACAACATAGTACGTGGACAGAGGTGGTCAGAGTTGTCAGCGCTGCGACTCAAGTAAAAATTAGACGTAATGCCCCAATTTCTGCTCAATTACAAGTAGATGTTTCAAATCCGAATTGTTGAATGTACAAAGTAAGTAGTAATCGCCTGAAAAATTGTTCAACTTATAGAGATGAAACTAGCCTGAAAAGATACCCCTTCAGTAAGAGGTGAATGTATAGGCAAAATCTACTAGAGTGCTCCTAGAAGTAGAAGTGCTTCATTAATGACAACCTCTGTACACAAATGATCAGATATAATATACTGTAACGCTGTTTTTCTTAATCGCTTTCCGACCCGTAAACTTTTAGGTGGTGGCATGGAACTCCTTAGACTGGAATTTGTGAAGCTGATGACTAAAAATAGCCATCGCTTGCGGCCTGTTTCAATTATGACGTCCAGGTCTAGTTGTAGCCTGGAAACCTCTCTGAGAAATGAAAAAATGTCATCACTTTCAGTTGTGACCTATATGGTGAGAACGAAAAATGAAACAAGAAAGGCTCAAAAATATCGACAGTTATATCGTTCTACTGTTAACATCGGCCTTTCATGACCCGCCTAGCTCACGGGCGACAGGTTAAATAACACTCTCATATTCATTCTCAGGACTCTGTTCTTACAAAGTTTGCCGGGACTCAACTTTTCTACCCACCGGAGTGGTTCACGGAGCGTCGTTATTACGGAAAGCGTATCGACGTTTGGTGTCTGGGAATTGCACTGTACGTAATGGTAGAAGGTCGGCTACCGTTTAAAAAGACAAAAGACATCGTAAAGTGCAAGCCTAAAGTGCGCCACGGAAACCGAATGTCAAGAACCTACAGGCACCTAATCGGATGGATGTTACGTAAGGATCAGGACATGCGACCTTCCCTCAAAGCAGTTCTGGCCCATCCTTGGACCCACGGAGAATAATCACTCCACTGCATGCTGATATCTAGGATTATTTTATGCGCTCTGATGTTTTAAAAGTTGTATGCCCACACGTAAGCCACGAAGCTCATACAGATCCTGGCATTCTCTACTCCATATCGTCACACGCGTTCTTGACTTCGCATATGCGGATTCCATAATTATCTTCATTTTCAGTGATATGTAACGTCTGTCCAGTATCAAGAACTGAGCTATTAATTGTTCTACAGTGTTTTTTTTTATTGATAACTATACGTTCCTCCATCTCACATGTTTTAGCTTATTATTTGTATACCTGTTATTTGTATTTATATCTAAATAAATCATTGACAAAATCTTGACATCTGTGTGAAGTGATGAGCTGGCCGCACCAGCAATTTCCTCACATTCTTCAGTTCAGATGCATATGGTTTGTTAACACGGTATTATATTAAATCGCTATCAAGTTATGCGTAAGCGTTGATAAAATATAAGGAATATTAATTCGAGGCAATGACATCTATAATTACGGGATGGGACAATATGAGTGTGACGTCACAAAATAAACTACCAATCACAGGGGCCATTCAAATGCGAACAAGCTGTTGAGACTAAAGATCTGCCTGTACGTTTACATCATACATACATTATCTTATATTATATGATATAGACATAAACGCAATGAATGAATCCTCTTATAGCAGCCTACTAATTCCGAATTTTACAGCAAATATACACCAAATACAGTGGGTTCATTCTATCAAATGACATCACCCTTTTTTGTAAAATCTGCGCCATAGCAGACAGTCCCATAAATTTCAAAATGGACTCGGGAGAAGCAATATCTCAGTAGAGCTTCAACGAAAATATATGGAGACCTCGAACACGTATGCAGAAGCTGCATGTGATCTGACGCATTCACGGAACGTTACAAAAGGGTATAAGGATAAATTGATATGCAATGCAGATATCTAGGAGAGACTTCGTGACAACACAATTGAATTTTTTTAATCCACATTAAGTCCATATTGGTAGAGGCTGGTAGATTCCATGTTACTTGGGAGTTAGAATTATCAAACAGGTGTGTTACAGTGTTACATCGTTGTTAGTAATCGTAAGCCGGTAGATCTGACGGGATTTCTATACTGTGATATTCACGAAATATCTTTCTCGATTTATGCTTAATAAACAACAAAAACAATGATTAATATGCATCCTTGCACACCTTGTATTCGAATCACATCAATCGAAGACCTCCAATGTATATCTATACAATTTTGACTTAAGATAAGAGTTGCAGCAGTACGAACGGCAAGCCTTTACTGTCGCCATTTTAAAATTTGCGGTTCATTCCCGGCGGCGCTATGCGCGACACTGCTTTCCAACACCAATGGGTGCGGGTTCGAGTCCGACCGAGGTCGACTTCCGAATTCCGATATCTAAGTGTTGGAACTTTACCTAGGCTCCTCCTCGACACCACATCCGCGTCAGCGGTGTCTTACAAAAGCCTAGAGGTGGGCCGTGCTATTTGTCGGCAATTACGGAAAATAAGAAGAATATCGGCCTGGTGTAAATGACCATAGTAGTCGACAAACACCATAAGAGANACCCCAAAAACAAACAAACACTGCTTTCCAGGAACACTGGTAAATGACGCACGATTACCAATCAGTTTATCAACGAATAATATGATTTTAGTATAGATATATAATCACAAACAAATGTACAACAAATTCAAATGACTTTGAGTGCATGGTTGGTATTGTTTTTTTTATATACTGATTATGATTAATCATTTGGATCACTCTCCTTGCATAATCGAATACGTAATATATACCCTATTTTGACAACTTTGATATCATATCATCTCTTTGAGTTAGTTCGCAGGCCAAGGTGGATGTTAAGTTGATTGACCACATCAGAGTTGGATCAATTACATTATTTCAGTTCAATTACAATCTCACAATTACAATAACTTTCATGAATGTTTCAATTACATTACAATTACAATTACTTCATGCTAAAAATATCAAATTACAATTACAATTACTCCGTGCATGCTTCAATTACATTACAATTACAATTACAATTGCTGCTGTTGAACATGTAATTGAATAATCATAAATTCAACCGTGCTCCTTGACAACCGTAGCGTCGTATTTAACAACAATTCAAGTCTAGTTCAGATTGTGTAGTAATAAATGCGTTTATGTGCGTACATAGTATGCTATGTAAGATGTCATTGTGACGTAATATAAGCGTGTTTTGTATGCTCGGTAATTATGGCTCACGTAATTGGAAATGTAAAATGTTATTTACATAATTTCCTATGGGTTAGGATTAAGGATAGGGTGCAGTATGTCGTTGAAAAAGTATTATAATATATGCACGTGTTGGATTTGCGTATATAGTATATAATTAAAGAAATAATATTATTTTTATCGAGGGACGTAGGAATTATGATGATGAGTAAAAACAAAACCGTGCTATGTCAGATAAACGTTATATAATATCCAGTGGTCTGGTTAGTTAGCCAGACGAAGTAACGATGCAGCATCGTGATCTGAAATCGTATTGTAGATTGCCAACCCACGGATAGATGCGCAAGATGTCAGTCACGGATGAATGCACCGACAAACGCACTGCAGAGCCGGCTAAAAGCAGCAAACTTTGTAGTCCTAGAGCTGGCGATCCAAGCGTCCAAATTTGATGCATCTGGTCTTTATCGTAAGCTATTGATGCACTAATTCCGAAAATACAAATCAAAATCTCGTCAGGGCAATGTAACTGCTCCAAAATAGCCGTTTAAGGCCGACTGTTCTGAAAAGTGAGAGCGCTGCAGCAGCATGACCACAACAATTACCAATTACGCCCAGCGATTGTTCAGAACAATGCCGATTCCCAGACTTTCACGACTATTTTGGGATGGTACCATTGCCTGGAAA
>ATSW01011527.1:0-16668 GCA_000444245.1 Botryllus schlosseri
AAGGTGACTCGAGTCTGACTCGAGTCAAGTCATGACTCGAGTCATCCCAACACTGGTGTGAACCGCAAAAATTTAGAGGTTCACGTTCACAAACGAACCTTGGTAGGTTCTGCACTGTGAACCTTTTTCATATATTACAATTTTCACTTCATTATAACATCTTTGGTTGAGATTTATTGCATTTCAACTGCGGGCCACTCTATGCATGGCGCTGCCAGCATAAGACAAATCAACACTAAACGAAAACGAGCATACCTTGACAATATCAAAACTTTTACTTGTTTTGTTACAAAAGTTTGCTCGAAATATCCAGCTTTCCGTTTATGAATATTTAGTGACTCTCTGCTGTGAGCTTGACCTGCAATCACACAACATCAAGAGCGAAATACACTACATTTAGTCAGCGAATGAGTCTTATTCAACCAATCAATGAAATCTTGACTTCATATGTTTATTGTATCATAAAAAACGAATCCGTGCGATTGGGGTGTTGGCTATACTGCCGTAAAACTTGTTAATGGGTAGGCCTAAGATCGGTAGCAAGTATAGAAACCCGTTTTACACTCTGCTTAATATCAACGTAGCAATACTCAGACGCCGAAGACATTGTCCGGTCTGGTCTAGACCGTCAAGGCGTAAGCTTATATTCCCTTGCAAGTCCTCGTCGAAATTGTAGGCAAAGCGACAGTAGATATTGATTTTATGGGATTATTATATCATTTGATTGCTCTATTTGATACATTTGGCGACGTTTAAACGTCAACACTCAACATGTACTTCAGCATTGTGGCATTATGTGGCCCGAGTCGTCGCTAGGTATCGTGTACATTTACATAGGCTATCACTTCACTGAAATGAAGGGCTGGAATTAGCAATATGACGTCATGAGGTTCACGTTCATGTTCACACAGAACCTTTCAAAAAGGTTCGCGTTCACACGAACCTGAACCCAGTGTTGGGATGACTAGAGTCACCTTTTTCGTATGACTTGATTCGACTCGAGTCACTTTGCTAAAATGACTTGACTTGACTCGGTGTATCAGAAATGTGGATTGACTCGTGACTCAGAGCAAAATTCACGAGTCAATTTCAAGTCATCAAGTAATCGGTGTCGATAAAAATCACTATCATGCATATGGTCGGATGGTTCGCGAAACGCTGGTGTAACCCGTGAGAGCGACCAATCATTCAATGATCGTGCATTTNANTGAGNCTNCATTGTTCTCTCACAAATNAATTGACCGCAAANGAAGTGATCGAAGCTTTCAGCTTACGTTGTCGTAAACTAGTATAATATAGTTCTATTTATGTTCTNTGTTCTTATACCTTNACCNAACCTCTTGTTTNATTGAAATTTAATTCGAATATAGTTAGTTTATATATTCNTAAATATNTGGCGCAGGCTCGAATTGTATCATATNAATTNGTAAATGGGTAATGTATTGCATCTAATCAATTNGTNTCTCTATTCTCTATTTTGGCTGNTAACTATNAACTGAGGCTATGGCTAGGCNGGGGCTATATGTGAGCGATACAGCGCCTTCTTGCGTGTATATTCAAGTCTATACTCGTTCATCGGTTCAGAATCAATGACCACTCAATCTGGATTTCAGACAGCCAGCAGAATGCAATGACGTAGATATGCCTCATACTTCGAAAAGGCAACTTGACTTGAATTGTGACTTGACTCGTGACTTGACTTGACTTGACTTGACTCGACTTGACTCGAGTCACCTCCAAAAATCCAGTGACTTGACTTGACTCGAGTCACCTTCGAAAATCGATTCACTTGACTTGACTCGAGTCAAAATGTGCAATGACTCGAAATGACTCGTGACTCGAAGGCAGTGACTTGATCCAAACACTGCGCTGAACCTTTCAGAGGTTCACACCATCCATACAGGCCTATATACTCGGTATCTTTCCCTACACAATGTAAGTACAAACGAAACCCAAAACAATCAAGTATAAAGTTTATTGAGAAATGGCGTACAATGTGTGATGTGTGTTCCGATTATATTATATTTTGGTGAGCACATCTTCTTCGTTGCACCCGTCTTCCTTGAAATTTAGAGCATTCAGTGCTATTTTATCTGCGAAAAATGAAGAATTATATATATGAAGGTCTTATAGCCATCTCAACGCTCCGATCCCCTACTACGTATCAGAAAAATGGATCGAATACCCGACGATCCTTTATGCGGACTACTCGAAAAAAGGATATATGGTTCCCCTGTGGCCCATTAAATTAACTTTGGCTTACGAAAGGTATCAGCTAGAGTGGTAAACCAATGATGTAGCCCAGTGCTTTTCAACCTATTTGAGCTCCATTCGCACTTTTTTCTAAAGTAAATTTCATTCGCACAAACTTTCCGAAAATTGTTTGATTCATTCGCACTATTTGTTCAGATGTGCTACGAATTGGCTGCTATATAGCTTAAGGCTTCTCTACACGGCAAGTCGCCGGACCAAACCAAACCGGATTTCTTTAGTTTGTTTTATTATGTCTATGGTTCACTGAACATCGATTTGGTTTCTCTCCTAATTCACGGATCGGTTAGGAAGCTATCGCTCAATAAGCTATCAAGTGTCTCATTAAAAAGACAAATTTTTTCGCTCGTTTTGATTTCAACTATTTCACTGAAACCCTTCTCGACCAAACAAGTTGTTGGGTTTTGTACGAGAACGTCTACTAGTGCTAGGATGGGCAGGTCTTAAAGTCTGTTCTGCACTCCTATCCAAAACACAGGGTATTTTCGCGAGTGAATGATGCTTGCTGGCAGAAATCGTTTTTGAGAGCTGACACAAAGGTCCCGGAGGCTCCAGTTTGTCGAAAGGGTGAAAAACTCACATGTTTGTGTTGAGGATTTTGCCTTATATTTTGGAAAATAAGGTCCAAAACGATCAAGGAGAGTAGGCACACTCTCGCTACCTTACGATACGTTGCTCCAACTTGTGTTCTGTTTTTTTTTTCGATTTTCCATTTTATGTCTCGCGAGTAAATGAGAAGAGCAAATAATCTCACCATAGTGTCCTATATGGTGTCGACACAGGCAAATCTCACGCCTCAGTGAAATTGTAGCACGTCACAATTTCCATTTGGCTACAGGCAATTTGACGGTCATTTTTGACCGGCTTGCCGAGCATTAAATTTGGTAAAATGGGTATCAATCGAAAGCTGACTCTCCACTGATTACGAAAATATAAATTTTATTCCGCGCGTGGCCCCGGAACTCCCACAATCAGCCTCGAATTTTTCATTGTTATGGGGATTGGCATTGGGACGCAACAATGCTGTCTGGCGAAACGAGAGAGTAGCTCAGGACGTAACAATGCTGTCTGGTGAAACGAGAGAGTAGCTCAAGAGAAAAAGAGCCAGACACCATTGCTGCGTCCCAATGCCAATCTCCATAACAATGAAAAATTCGAGGCTGATTGTGGGTGTTCCAGGGACACGAACGGAATAAAATTTATATTTTCGTAATCATTGCAGAGTCAGCTTTCGATTGATACCCGTTTTACCAAATTTAATGCTCGTCAAGCCGGTCAAAAATGACCGTCAAATTGCCTGTAGCCAAATGGAAATTGTGACGTGATACAATTTCACTGAGGCGTGAGATTTGCCTGTGTCGACACCATATAGGACACTATGATCTCACCATACCGTGTGTTCTGCTCTTTAGCTCAATCTAACTTGAGAATACATAACATCTTATTAACGGTACAGCAGCTTTTTAGATTACCACCGAAATATGAGTTTTTGTAGCAGCTCGCGACCCGAGCCTCACACTAGAAAAGGAATTCATTTTGGACTTGTATGACATATAGAACGCGCACACGACAATTCTATACCCAACACAGCACAGCAACGCAAAACATGTGTGACGCACGCGATTTCAAATAATTGTGAGTTAAATTCCTCTGCATGTCGCAGTTGTACTATACTGCATACTCAGATTGCAAGAATGGGACTACTCCGTGCCGACAACGAGCATATCCATATCGAAAGGTTTGGCCATCCAGTATCGGTCATTTGTTGGTCAAGGTTTTTTCGCCGCTTTGTTTGTTGGCCAAAACTTCACGTGCCCCGACGCAGAAATGGTTGGCCTCGAAATGAATGAGTCTTATAGGCCTGAACTCGCTCGTTGCTCACCGCTACACTAGTTCATCCCAACGGTCTTCGACCATGTTTTCCAGAAAAACCAGTCGGGCAAATCTTATCATGAATTCTCACGATAAAGCCATATTTTCTGCGTGTCTCGCTTATTGGCTGCAGTACCCAAAACAGTGACCATGGATATGTAAAAACTATCGCAAGCTTTTTTGCAATAAATTCAACAAATATTACATACATATTAACAGATAGCTCTGGTACCGTGCCATAAATTTCCAAAATTCTCAAAAAAGAGGACGTATGGTAACCCTACAATACGCTATATAACGAAACTGACCCGTCGAAAATTTGTTACAAATATTTGCGATGTAAGACCGACAAGGTGCGGTCACATTAGTTTCGGCACTGCGTGTGTGTATAGGTCTACTAATAATTTCTGAACTAATCTGATATTTCAGTCGGCCCTTAACAGGGTTATTCGAATCTTGTACTGATAGTCAGTGTACTATTAATTTGATAACCAAATTTGTCATCAATATCCCATGCTGTGTCGTGCTGTAGGCTATGCACTAGTGACGAATGCTTGCAAGAAATATGCCCTCAGAAACTATTATGGGGAACATTTTGGATTCAATCGTTTTTCCGCATTACTTCAGATGCAGCTTATGTGTGGCTATTCTGCGGCAAGTTTCCAGTCTATTCTATATCCAATGCAACGTGCGTGCACATAAAAGAATGTGCCTTACTGCACTTTACAGGTTCGCAGAAAGCATCAACATTCAACAGTATGGCAAACATTTGGACTTACCTGGTACGTACTCCCGCATTTCGGTGCGACTCCTAAGACACAAAGAAACTATGTTGGAGAGAACGTTTCATATTTTATTGATTAAATAAAAATTCAAATCATAATGATTCGCGATTCATCGACGATATATCAAATCCAACAACGATTGAACAGAGGAAACCAAATAAACCGCGGATGAGTTGGTACTATATATAGTGCCGGAAGAAGAACAAGTATTGATTCCGTGCGAAATGAAAGGTACGATAATGTTTGCGAAGATGGAGAAAAGCGAAGTTTGCCTGATTGCACCCAGCGGCGTAAAATGAGCGGGATGGCAAAGGTTGCATTGCCCCCGAATCTATCAACTCGGACATTGTGCTTTCATCATTTTGCAATGACGCGTTGCTTGTGCCATATTCACTATTATTTGGGACTGCGCCTCATTGCTGAAATTTTTTACGCCCATCTCACTCTTAACGCCCGGTCCATAATTCTCCGTGAAAGGTCATTGATACCGCGAGAATTCGATGGGTTGATCTTGTTCCGTGAATGGCATGAAAAAACAGAGATTTCACAAGTCCTATCAAACACTGATAAGCAGCAAACGATCGAAAGCTAAACATGACTGCTGTACAGCTAAAACAAAGCTTTTATCGCGTCATAACCTGAAATTGTTCGACTGCATCAGCGGCACGCGATGCTTGACTTCCGCAGTAAAGTAGAAGTTTAAATATATTGCATTTCATGTACTATTGATAGTTAGACGCGTATCTGTCCGCAAGTTGTGTTTGATCGAATCAAGGGTTCGACCCATAGGCAGAGTCCACACTTTGGCGTTGAATACGCCCTCCATCGGTCGTATATCACGAAGCGCGACTCTTTTCCGGCCGTTAGTGATAATATGCGTTAAAGCAAGCAAGATAAAATCTTCGAGATCGAGCGATAAAACAGTGATAGGTAGAGATAAGACGCAGTAAAAGATCAGAGAAATCCGCCAACACACGAAGAGTATACAAACCAACTCGCACAGAAAAACGCAACATGGTGCAGATGAAAAAATATAACACTACGTACTTTGGTGTCCGAAGGAGGCACTGACCACGCAAAGTCGCGACAGGTGGTTTCAGTACCGACCTATTTTCCCAGAGATGAGCATGGATTTGGACTTAGACTTAGCAAAACCGCGTTTGATGATTTTGGCCGGATTTGGATCGGATATGGTTTCACGATGATTTTGGATAAGAAATTTTTATTATTTTCACGAGACTTTTGAACAAATGTCAGCCGTTACCGGATTTGGACTAGGGATTTAGGTTTAGACATCAGACAGTATTAGTTCCGGATTGGATATACTGGATTCGCTCATCTCTTGATTTCTACACACGGTGTGAAATGCTATCGATTTGCTCGTTAGTGCGTACTGCGTATTCAATCATGAGTTGATCTACGGGTGCTGTCTACGTGACTGTGCTGTCATACTTGTTCCCTTTCATCCTGTGATCCGCCGACCGAGTTTTTCTCTTCTCCAGACTTCCGCTTCCGATATTCACGTACCTCCTGTCGTCCGGTATTTCACGGGACGGAGTTCTCTTCCCGCGCTGTTCTTGCTGTGAGGACGCCGGGGTTTTGTTGCTTTTGTCAGCGTACGAGTGGTTGTTGTTGTGTCCCAGGCCTTTTCCGTTGTTTTGAAACCCGTACAAATTTCTGGTGGGCGTCTCTTGCAGAGATTCGCCTTCTTGCCTGCCGGGCGTTCGCGGTAAAGACGGCGTTGATAGGTACTGCGAATGGGTCGCGTAGCCGAACTGCGGCGATGAATTAACGGGTTGTGATGATGTGTAGTTGGAATCGCGCCGATCCGAATTGCTCCGGTTTAAAGCGCGCGACGCGTACGGTACTGTCAAGCTGGATGAAGTTGTCGCGTGCGACGGTTTCAATGCCATCCCGGACCTGAAAGGAATCGGTGTTCACACACGGAATTCGTGGGACGCTTTTAAATTAAAATCTTCGATTGGTCACACGATATCGAAATTAGTTCAACACAATTAGAGGGTATTGCATGCAACGCACTGCACACGGTAAGAATGTAAATCTCAGGTCCGTCCATAATTTGCTAATATTAGTATTTTAATGTATGTAAAAGACTTGGACAAATAGACAATTGTCCTCATTTCTGAATTCACGATAACTTTGAATATGAATTAAATTCCGGATTAGAAATAAAGGCAAGAAAATTCAAGTTTGGTTCATGTCAGTTTATTCTGAAAAGCATGAAAACTGGCAGATTTCTGTACAGTATAGCTTAGCTCGTTTCCTGTAGCATTTTCAGGAAAACCAAAAATTTGAATCATAGAAACATTTCAAAAGTATCTTTGAATAAATTTAATTAGTCTAACTAAACGATTAGGATTGGCTAATTGTCCCAGTCTATGGTAAGTAGCTTTTTCTGTAGGAATTGCGCGAAGGAATCATGAATTATATCAGCCACGGTCAATGCAGTAAGTTTCCGCAATGCTTGTCCTGGGATTGTGTTAGCTTTGTTCTGTTTACCTATATCCTATTTTTACGCTTTACAATTGTAAATTTTGATTCGCAATTACCAAAAAGAGATATTATTTTGTGCTTCTTAACCGGATATATACCTTTTGTAGTATTGAGAGATGGCATATCGTAACATTCTCGGCGTGCTGTACGTTAGGATAAGGCATTTGAGGTTACTTTTCTGATAAATCAACCACAGGTAGGTTAAATATGGTCCCTAAAAATCACGGCACATCAAAAGCAACTACAACACCAGCAAAACATAAATAAAATCACAACAAATCAGGAGTCTTGTGACTTGTGACCATAGCTATTCCTAGAGATGGTGAGCTTTGCGACAGAATACTGATTGATTTATACATGCATGAGGGAATTACGGGATCGTGTACTTGTTATCATAAAACTAAGAATAAATAATATTCATACGTTAGTAATTAGTAGCTTTCGTCATGTAACTCATCTATTATCTTATATGGAGCCCGCTACAGGAAACGATTGGAAATGTTGGGCCTACAGTGATCTGATAGAACTTCTGTATCCAAATGGAAAAAAATTGGGAGAAGCCGTTGAAAATTGACAGGATGTAGTTCATTTCTAAACGACACGATTTCGAGGAGCAATTTTGACGTAGCGAACAATGCTCAAGTCGAAAATTGAAGCGAGGCGAAGATTTCTTATACAGCAATTCTATTGCAATAGATATTGAACTTTTTAACCCAGTTACTGAGCCAAGCATACGTCCGCACAACGCTTTAGCGGAAGAAACTGTCAATAATGCGACAAAGATCACTAAAAAGTTTCTTGAAGGCACAGAGCCTAAGTATACAATTGAATAATATATTCGTATCCAAATAAACCCGACTATTTTCGGCTGACACTCGTCTTGGTGAATCGTCAGCAACTGGTCGAGATTTGGAAAGAACATTGCATATCAACGATCGTATCACCTAACGATTACCATTGACGTGTGTTAGCTGAAAATATTCAGGTTTATTTCAATACGAATATAGTATTCAATTGTATACAATGATTACTGTCGGTGCATTATCAGATAGGAACAAAATTAGATTGGACACCATACCAATTAAAATCTTCGGCAACACAAATTCACAAAACAGCGCAAATTATATTCGCCGATTCTCCATCGAATCATCCCGGTTATCAAACGAAAAAGGCAGAAGGCAAGCCGATCCATACGCAAACCGCTACATAGTGAACAGAATTAGAAACGCGCAGCCATGCTTCACCGATGACCCCACACTTACGGCGATTCATCCTAACAAATCTCCGCCAGGGTAGAAGCTGCCAGGGTTGAAGACGAGGGCTGAACTTTCTGAGGGCTGGATTAAAGAGAAGCGTGTCCGTATAGTCGCGGTCGTGCCGAAATTTTTTGCAAAGTAACCAACCACAACAAAAGAGCGTATAAGATGGATCAATAGGCAATCTTTAAGTTTTTCCCGAGCTCGACTACTGTCGGGTTTCATCTACTCGGGTATTCGAAACCTGTTATTTTCCACTCCATTTGAACTACGGTAGCATTCACGTAATGCTTTCGTACATTGGGAAAGATGTTAAACTTATTTGCTACCTTGGTATACACTCTGCTATGTAATCCAGCAGACCAAAGCGGATGTCAACAGGTCGATACTATGGTGGTGGGTATAGTGTAGGGCTGAGCACAACGGTTTGAGCACGTGAATCCTGGTCGAGTGTCAACTGCGATGATTGCGGTCAAGTAGTGAAATTCGATTGTCTAATCCAATTTATGTTTTTCCCGAAAATGCTTCAGAAGGACTATATAGTGCAGTGGCCCACAGACTTTTTCGGCTTGTGGCACACTCACAAGAACGTTGCTTAAAAAATCGATTGACGTGTCAGTCAAAACGAAGAAAAAACATGTTTATACACCTGTGAATGTGCAAATGACGATAAAATTTTGATTGCACTTATCATGGAATAAGATTTGGTAGGAGACATCCGAAGCTTATCGCGAAAACAGAGTTTCGAAAATCCGGGCGTTTCGTGTCAATGAGCACTGAGCAGCTCTTCTGCAAGACGTTTACTTGATTTATGACAGTGTGTTCGTGATTTGCCGAAATGTTTCTTGTTGACGAGTTGATTTGAAACGAACAAAAGAATTCTCTCCAGGCATATAACCTAGGGTTACCATACGTCCTCTTTTAAGAGGATCTGTCCTCTTTTTTGACTCTTTTGAGAGTGTCCTCGGAGGACGCCTAAATGTCCTCTTTTTTGAGAATTTGTCCTCTTCTTTTGAGAATTTTGGTTAAATGTACGCGGAAATTGGCAGAGATATAGGAAATCAGCGGCCAAGTAACGGTCCGACGGGGTTTTCGGGACTTGAGCCAGAGAAATGACCTTTTTTTAATCAACCGATCTCAAAGTCGGTATAAATTTACCGTTTTTTCGGGATTTTACTCCGGTATTGTAAATCTGTAAATTTTGAAAAAGTGTCCCCTTTTAAGATTGCCAAAATATGGTAACCCTAATATAGCCGCCCAATTCGGTCATAATGAGTGGTACTCTACCCGAAGGTTGATACTCGACCCGTTATCGAACCAATCAGATACTCGATTATGCCCAGCCCTGTCTATCGCACATACGCCACGCCGCGCACTTATACATAGTAACGTAAACGCAGACAAGTCAAAACCACGCATTACTTCGTGGCGAGGTTATTCGTCCCGCAAAAATCGAACTGCATAAGACAGAATATAAGGTCCGACTTCATCAGCTTGAAATCGTCCGGCGGACTCGTGATGACGTAGCGTTTCGTCGTCACTTGATCTGCGTCGTGATTCACGTCCCGCAGCCTGTCAGAGCAACGGAAACTTGTAACGGGTATTGGTATCTGTTTATTGTTAATAATTTTATCGTTTCAAAACACCACGAGGCTGCGATACAAGGAAAAGATAGGAATGTGCCGAAACGACATGGAGCAGTCTTGGAAATCAGACACCCGAATGGGCCTAGGCCAGTGATTCCCAACCACGGCTCCAAGGTAGCCTTCTTGCGGCTCCGATCGACCTCTGAATATGCCACAAAAATATGATGGACTACCGTTATTGTTTGTTTCTGTGAATAGGTATAGTCAATTTCTGTATACGAATGCTAAAATGAGGGATATTAGTTCTGTCTGAAGCCGTCCAAGGCCGCTTGTGAAAACCGGGTGAGAGAATTCTTGCAGACTAGCGTCAAACGCACGCTGGATGAATACCCGTCAGACAAGGATATCTGTAGTGTTCTGCTGGTCATAGACCTTTATATATCGTATCTGTGAAGAGTCAATTCCGACAAAATTTTACTAACATCGACATAACGGCTCATAGTCAAGTATAAATTGCAAAAAGTTTAATATTACTCAGCGTATAATACCCCGCAAACTTGTGCATCAAGTGCTGGAATGTATGAAGAGCTATCTCGTAACGAATAGTACGTTGTAGTAATGGTATGCATTTTCAGATTATTTCAATGTTTAGCACTCTCCAATCTGCGTCTATCAATGCTAAAATAACCGATATAGAATCTATAGAAGTCTATGTGCAATTGTGCATGCTTTTGAATTAGCTGGATGGTGAGAGCGAGGCTAGCTACCTTTAAATTTTCGTTCTAAGCAGCCTAGCCGAGTGTTTTCATGCGGCTCCATACGTACTGTGAAGTTTGAAAGGCGGCTCCGACATCCAAAAAGGTTGGGAACCACTGGCCTAGGCGATGTGAAAAAGAGGCATGCTCGCTTGATGGAAAGTATTGAGGGAAAACATAAAACGACTGGAGAAGTTTTCTTTACCTATAAATGCCGAAGCAGAGAATGTTGTACTTGTTCAGGGCTTGTACGAAGAGGTCACCGTAATTTCCGCCGTTCTGAAATCGAGATAAGAGGATTTAATATCGCACGAGCGATTACTTAAATAGTTGGTTCGTGGCACAGAACTTAAGATTGCTTTCATTACAACATCCATCGCAGTAGTGCAATTATTAAACACGAAGACTTCGCGACTTCTCGAGTTTAATAATTGTATTGCCGCGATGGATGTTGCAATGAAAGTAACGCGGTAACGCCGTGACTTCTTCGTTGTGCTCAAGTACGGCTCGCGTGATTGCACTATTTACTAATGTCGAAATTAGATTCCGAATTAACAAGAACTACAACGAAAGTAAAGTTCATATCGAATCAGAATTCATTATCATAAGCATGGAAGTGGCAAATATACTTGCACTGTACAGTTTTCCTGTAGCATTTTTAGGAAAAGTAAAAATTAGATAACAATTAAAATTAGAGCATAGAAACACTTCTAATTACACTGGAATTAGATAACCGATATTTTCCTAATTAGTTTAATTAAACAACTAGAGTTATCTAGTTCTCCGAGCATGGCTACTAGCCGAGTACCAACGCTGACTATTTGGACCATCTCCGGTTACTATACAGGGAAAAATACCCCGAATCCGGCGAAATCCCCGTCGTGAAGTCCCAGATGCGTGACCCTGCATCTGTCTCGGCTCGACAGCGTCTCAGCCGTCGAATAGCCCCCGCGCAACGCGTTGCCTTCCGCTAGTATGGCTTCCAGTTCCGGCGTAGCGCCCCCGGTTATGAGCGTCCTTATCAGAGTGAGCGCGTTGCTGTTGAAGTAAGTCTGAAACGAAGTATCAGTGTCAGTGTCAGTTTACTTGTAATTTCACCATTTCAAAACACCGCAAGACTGCGATACGATGAAAAGATAGGAAGGCGTTACCGCGCTGACGAGTGAGTCTAGGACGCTGATGGCGAACGCGGTACCGCACGCGAACGGCTGCGTGAGGTACAATTCCGTGTCTGGGTCGTCGTCGTCGTCCTGGTCGAGGAACTGTACGTTGGTGTCGTTCACTGTGAAAGATATCGGCCGGAATTGATTCTCCTTATTCGTGGAGTCGACTTAATCAGCTATATCTTAAGATAGATGTTTCTATGTTTGTGGTATTCATGGCGTTTGTCAACTACTACTCCGTAACTGCCGACTTGTAGCACGGCCTACTTCAAGGCTTTTATAAGACACCGCTTACGCGGAAGAGATGGCGAGGAGGAGCCTAGATAAACCTCCAACACTTACGCAATAATTCCGGAGTCGACCTCGGTTAAGATTGATGTAGGTTGGTTGGGATGTTTTGACTTGACCTTCGATGTAAAGTGGCTACGGTATCCTTAGAGCTGGACGGCAACGAAATACTTATACTTGTTCGAAGTAGTCGCGTAGCTTTTGCCTATATTTCCAATCCTAACACAAGTGGTTATGCGTTTAGATTACATCCACTTCTACAGATTTTAAAGCAAAACTACTTACAGTTTCAATTTGGCGAAGAAGAAAGTTTGATATGTCTTCTAAATCACTATCTCGATTTGTACTGGCGTGGGAATTTACTTCTATTTCTATACGAGAGCATCAACGCCGGCTTCTCTGACCAGCTTTGTTATAAGCACCACATACTCTTAGCGAAAACAGTGTGTATTTCCACCCGTGTACCACCCTTGATATACGGGTGTGAATATACACCCATTACACACGAATCCAGAAGGGACATTTGAAGACACTCTCGGAGGCACAGAACTTCGATATACAATTGATTGAATTGAATAGTACATTCATATTGAAATAAACCCGAATAGTTTCGGCTGACTAGTAGACAATTGAAAACATCGTTGTACAATAACAATCGGCATGACAATTCGAATATAATCATAGATAGATAGCTTAAGCTCAATGTACCATTCTTAAGGAATACGTATTTAGATATTAGGCCTATACACGCTTTTGCGATTCATTGACGACCACTTCCCGAATGTAATTCAGGCTGACTTTTTCATGCCAATGTTACCATCAAATTACACTCTCCCCTTTCTCTTTGAATCTCCTATAGTCGCAACTCACCCAATTCAGTGATCATAGGTATATTTGCACCGCTTGTAACCACAGGGTTTTCGTCTGTATCGTCCTGAATACTGCCAGAAGTATCGTGTCCTTGAAAACCTTTATGCAAACGTTAAGGTTAAGTAAACAATAGACTTCAGAAACCATGACGCAGCACAAAATCACACATGCAGCCGAGGTGAATGCAGCAGACGTAGGTTAAATGTAACGAAGATAGATGAATCCGGCATCCGGGGTATACAGTAGACTTGGAAAATTAGATAATTCTAGAGCGCAATGTCCGTAATCTAATATTGATCAAGTTGTGAAATTTGTGAAAGACTACGGAAACAATATCCTACCTCTCGAGCTGGCTTGGAGTATGCTGACGCTGTCGTCGAAACGCATCGATTTGATATTTAGTGACGCCAGAATGGATTCCTTGTCTTGCAACGACGGGTCTTCAACCGCGCTCTGATTGGTCGACAGGATCACGCACATGTCCGACGTATTGACATTGACAGCACGCAAGTCGGCGCGACTCAGCGGTGATCCCTGTAGAGCAAATAGCCGAACGTGATCAAACTAGCAATCGAGTCTAATTAGGTATAGTGGCGAGAATAGTGTTGGAACACATGATTTTTTGGTTGCGATAAAATATTTCGAGCACATATGGCCTTTGAATAAGAGAAACATCTGTAACACCGTGAACAACAAAACTGTCTGCCACTTAAAACACCGGGTTTATTCTTTTATACATCTACAAGGCATATCTACGCAATCAGCTTATACAGTCTTTACACATCGGCATTGTAGAGCCTGCGAGATATGCCACGTTGCCACAGGGCAATACATCCAGCACAACATGGATGAGAATTTGTTACCGTGGAAATGTTGTTTGTAGTATTCATGTTGTTTGTCGACGACAATGGTCGATTACATTACACTTCTAGGCTTTTGTACGACACCGGTTGCGCTGATGAGATGGCGAGGAGGAGCCTAGATAAACCCCCAACACTTAGGTAGGAATTCTGAAGTCGACCTCGGTCGGGACTCGAACCCACAACACATTGGTGTTGTAGCTGTGGATTATACAACAAAGGCTATCGCGCCACCTACCTGACCCAGTGCAAATGACTTTCACCACATGGCAAAGATCGCAATAGCGACATAGAGAAAAGATTCGGACAATATCGAAACAACTAATATTTACTCAAACCGGATAAAATAAAGCAAATACGGATGGTATTATTTTCTGTTACTATAGGAGTCCGTTAATTCGCAAGCTGCAGTGTTATAACAGAGTAAAACTAGACAGACTTACCGGCAAAATATCCACTTTTGGAAAATTGCAAATGGTATCCCATTCTCGTTTGATGAAGTCCAAATCGCCGAGCAGCACAATGGGCCTGAGCTCGTGATAGTGGAAGTTGGATGCCCTCAGCGGCATGATAAAATTTCGCAACCCGAGCAAAGGACTTTTCGCATCGCCGAAAATGCACGCTATAATGTGCCGGCGTAGAGTGATGTGCGACGCCCGTTCCCTGCTCTGAATACAAAATGTGGGGATGTAATTTCGTCTGTTTATTGATCTGCAGCAGTGAGAATGTCCAGTTTTCTTTTGACAAAAATCTGAGAAATTTATCGGTTCACATTGTACCTTGAAATGGGACATTATGACATGGTCTACGCCGGTTCCCAATAAATCATGTTCAAAGCAGGTATGAACTGNNTAAGGGGTTTATGGTGCTTGACTACTAAGGTCTTGTACACCAGGCCTAAGAGAGCTATTGTTAAATCAGACGTGTCTACTCTGTACAACAATGTCTACGACCAGCATAGCCATGACCGAGACATTCCAAATTAAAGCTCACTATGCTATTGCCTCTGGTGATCGTATCGAATCAAAACAGTTACAGGAGGCTGAAATATTCAAATGTTTTTCACTCTTTCCATAATATGTTTTTGTGTTCTTGCGTCCCAAAAATGAAGATGCTAGTGTCACCGCGATACCTCAGAGACTCTTCTAGTCTATATAAATGATTGCCAGCTCCAAGACTAGCCAAGGCTCGAAAACGAATCATAAATGCATCCGTGGGACGCCAATTACACACCCACCGTGAATTAGTGCAGTCATGGCAGTGAAGCGTGAGGGGAAACCGAAGACAACCAGTTGGAAACCGCTACAACCCTTACAATGATATCAGTAGGCGTGTACATTCGAATGCTATATAAACAGGGATGTCAACAGCAATTTCGAACACTATCAAGATATGTTTCACCAGCGTTAGTAAATGCGAAACGAGTACGAGGCTCTGTAAGATATGCGAGGTATTTGATCATTCCTGTGATAAAACGTCGCGAAAAATTGCGGTCTAAATCTTCAATAATCTCAATGATAGCAGCAACATTGCGATGATTTAAAACCCCGATGGATTTAGAAAAAAAGGAATGGAATGCTCACCAAAATACACTTTCTAATGTCTCGAGATGGGCACCAGTGAAACATTCCCGTGCTGTCATATTTCATCGCGGAATCCACGTCTTGCGAATTGGGTGCGGTCGCGACTGAGGATATTACTGTTGTAGTTGCCGGAGCACTGAAATAATACCTCACGTCGAAAATTCGGCCAATCAATACTATCAAACTGAAATGTAATGATATACGTCACAGCTTTAATTCCTGGCATACGCAACTATTTAGGCCAATGGTTCCCAAAATCTTTCAACTTGTGGCGCGCCAGAAAAATGATATGACACTCGCGGCGCACTTACAAGCGGAAAAAAAGTCTAAAAATTATTTTCACGCTTTAATGAGCGTGCTTCTTTAAACGAACATTGAGCATATACTGATGAAACGAAGTTGCAATATTGACACGCATAGGCTACTCATATTTCGTGTTAAATTCGAGGTAATTTCGCTCGTTTGCAGCTTTTAATTTTTGTCAAAACAGGAAATACATGTTAAAATGTATAGGAATGACCAATGTCATTATGATTGCTTTTGCATCGATTATATAGAACAGGATTTGGAAGCAGACTGTCAAAACGGGTCCATTTTGTTGTGGAAAAGTCGTTTGAGAAAATGGGTTGACCCGCAAATCAATGAAATGGTATTCGATTTCTGCATATCGAGTGTTTGATTCATTGCTTCCAAATGATTTCGCTATCCGTCTAAAGTTGTTAAGCCGCAAATTCTGGGATATAATGCTGGAGTACAAGTGGGACAATGCCGCCATGATTTGCGGAATGATTCCTTGTTCACGAGTTGATTCATCATCATTGGTTTATTAGCAATTTTATCAGTTCAATACACCACAAAAATGCGA
>ATSW01011528.1:0-12123 GCA_000444245.1 Botryllus schlosseri
GGGGGGGGGAGTACGCAATAATCCAGACATTTGGCAACACTAAATCGCGTGGAGCGCGAACATTTTTTGTAAAAGTTGAATAAATTTTCTAAAAAACTCTAATTTATGCTAATTTACGAAATAATTTTGGGCCTCCTTCGAGCTCGCTCCCCCCAATTGAAGGGTTTGGGGTGCGGCAGTTACGGCCCTGGCCACATCCAACCATCCGTAGTTAGGCCAAATGGGGTCAAGTAGTCAGAGTTGATACTCAAGTAGAAGTAGAACTGGTAATTAATAACACATGCCAAAACTACTTCAAATTGAAGTATACAAAATGAAGAACTGCGAAGTACCCATTCAAAAAGTTTCAAAAAGCATAGATAGATTCTGTCGATAGGTCACATACTTTTGTCAGGTAATCCGACATGGTCAATTTCTACATTGAAGGATGGATCTTCGTGATTAACGCAAACTGACCAATAATACTACGACTAGGTGCCATTTTGGAAAATAGTTGCAGTGATGCAGGGGCCTTTCGCCCAAACACAATCACAATTTCACCCATAAAAGTGATGCAAGCCTAACCTCAAACTAATTTCGACTTTACAAAATTCCAAATGCAAAAATTCAGTCGTTTTGCCTAAAACAAGTGAGCAGTAAAAACATAAGCTTTCGAGGAAAGACATGCCGCCAGTATTGCTAGCAGAGATTTTTCGGACATGAGAAATGCACACCTTTTCGTAGACATAGACATGGGAGCTCTTGTGGGCATGTAGGCTACTTACTTTCTAATCTTCAATTCAGTACCGAGGACGAACATGAACATCGGGGTCGTTAGTTCGAACTGACTGCATTCCTTGGGCGGGAATTCACAATTTGAATCGCATTCATCCTCAAAGCGAGAGCATTCGACAATTCCGTTACATCTGAGAGAGAGCGAGAGTCTTTATTTTCACCCAACCAAAATACAAAACATACGGCAGTGATAGTGGTACAGAAAATATGCATGCACATGCACAGTGCACACTGCACAGTATTCGGTATTAGATAGGAATGATCGATAAGACCAGAAGTCTCAAACTGAAATGCGCTCGCTGGCCAATTTCATAGTTTTTGATGACGCCGCGCGCCGCAGCCTCATTTATAGGGGGATTCAATATATTTTCAAGTATGCCTTATCTGACGGAACCTAGTAGACTACTGGCGTTCCACACACATTGCGAAAATGTGATTTACTATCGTAATATTCACGCCTGACACGAAAACAAATCACATTTTTAAATATTTGAATAAAGTTGTTGTTGTACTTGGCATAACTTGTCAAAATATTGAGATACAGACACAATGCGAGGAGCCAAATGCATCATGACATCGTGAAAGCTGTCGCGTTACAATTTTGAAGATAGATAAGATAAACAGATAAATAACTACATAAAATTATTGTCATAGTAAAGAACTGTCCAATCGCCCAAAAATCGATTGGTGTTCCAGCTGTCGAACGAACTACTTTGTTAATCGCCACATTTAATTGACTTTAATAACATGGATAGAGATCCAAGATTTAGCCAAGATGTAACTAACTATCAAGGAGGCAACATAATGCCAATGGCTGCCATACCGACTTGCTTAGATTGCGAAATCCGCTACGCTACGCAACGCCGGTTACAACCTTATTAAATATTAGTATTCCATCATGATAGTTTGATAGTTCGTTACTTCCATGGCTTGACCAACCCACAGCGTTCCAAGCCTTCTCTAATTTTAACGTTTGAACCGACTCAACTCGAGTCATTTTCATCATATATACCCAGGGTTGCCATTGACATGGACCCAAAAATAAGGACAGTCGAAAAATTAGATTAGCCTTAAAAAGTGTTTTTGTGCATACTTTGTATTTACACGAGCCGTGGCATATCACCGTCCATACTTTTAGCAAAAAACAACCTTCTCCAGCAACTTCTTCTTACTAGAAGTGCTTCATGGATCTCAGACAGCTGAGGTCTTGGTTTACCTTTACTCCCGGCCGAAACAGCACTTCGTCAGCCAAAAAAAAACGTTGGTCTGGGGCCTCTCATAGGGTGTAAAACCGAACTTCTCCACTTCGCTCTGATTAGACGCGTCAACCGTAGAGGAATGATTGCTGGTGTTTGACGGTGTGGAATGCCCAGGTACCCTCAGCAGCAGCTGCCCCTTGTGGTCGGTGGTCGTTGGTGCTGATTGACTTGTGAGAAAATTATTCATCGACTGGTTCGAATCTATCATGATGACACTCTTCTTGTGTTTTGGGGTATCAATGTGGGTTGAAATAGCGGGCATTCCTATGGCCCCCAGGTTAATGTCACAATTGCAGATATTGCAATGTGCGAAACACTCGCCCTTTAAGCTTCCTTCGATACCTTTGAATTATCTCTCATAATCGTCACGAAAAAGTTTTTACGCCTTATCATTTTAACTAATCAGATTTATCCTTATTAGTAGCTAAAACTATATGTGCGATATAATTTAGATACATTTATCAATGATTTATAGCTTTACTACTTTTAAACCCAAGTGTCGACTGCACTGAGCCCTTTTTCAGTACCTAAAAATGCTGCTTTCCCCACAGCTTATATCCTGCTGTAGGCTAAACAGCAGAAACCTGGTGTTGCTGTTTACGGCTAAAATGACGTCCGCGGCGATAGCTTGGTACAGCCGAAACTTCTATACTACTCACTGCCCTAGCTATCTCATCACTAGGGAGTCAAATTTTGTGGTGTGTACGCCACGAGAGTTCCTTTCATTCATGATGTCATAAAAGCTCGACGCGAAGGCATAATTTTAGAATATTATGCAACACAGAAACCAGAGGAAAACGATCGAAGTTCTGTAGTTGTTAAAAATAAGACAAAATAAGGACGCAAGTCGAAAAGAAGGACATTTCTTAGAAATAAGTACATTCGAGTTTTCTAAGACCTGGCCCTTCAAAATAAGGACAAATCTTAGAAATAAGGACGGTATGGCAACCCTGTATATACCCCATAGTCAGCCCGAATACAAACGGAAGATTGCGGATATGTCGAAATCACAATTTTCAGACACAAATCATCAACGGGTCATGTTTTATCACCATGAACAGGTAATGTGAGATAATAGCTGGTCTGTCACTTGCACGGTAGCATTTGAAAGTGTTGCAATATTGAAGTTTCACGAGTAGTTTAGGATTTTTGGGAAGTTTTGGAGTGAATTTCAAGTGATATGTAGCGGTTAAATAATGTCGACTACATGAAAATCCAAAATGCCGACGTGGGCCGCACAAAATGGACTCGCGGGCCGCATGCGCCCGCGGGCCGCGTGTTCGGGAGCTCTGGATAAGACCGTGAAGGTCATCTAGTCCAGTGCTTCACAACCGGTGGGCCGCGAAGCTATTTCAGGTGGGCCGCGAAGACATTTTAAGAAACGATCATAGATCCCAATTTGTATGTCTGTTCTCTACCACGCAAGTCGAAAATCAACGAAAAATGTCAAAATTTTCAACGTTTTCTTCCATGTTCGGATGATGATTCCGGAACATGTAATTGACGGACTTGCGGGGCTCGTGCACTTTCGGACCAAACTCACTACAGCCTTACGGAGAAAATGTGTTTTGGGTCCGAAAGTGCATGAGTCCCGTACTAGTCCGGTTTCGTCAAATTCAGATTTAGGAATTAGGCTGCGTGATTCCCAAAATACCAGTTTTGAAATGTTAGTCACCTTTATAGCTCTCAGAGAAATGCAGGGATATCTCAAATATGTGACTGGCGGTACTGAACTTGAATAGTGCTTTCAGAACTACATAGATTGCAGTTGAATTTGTTACCTCAAATAATTTTCGTGGGCCCCTTATCAAATTTCCAAATATTCCAAACACTTTATATTCTCAAGATTAGGAAACTAATTTCACATTCTCCTGCTCCAAATTAAATTGTTTTGCGCCACAGGCTGCGTCGCCGTGCTCACAATTAGGGAATCAGAATTTCGTCGCAATAATATTTATTGGAGCGTGAAATCCGACAGTGCGTTATCGCGTATGCGTGAGATTGAAATTCATTCTTTCTTCAAAGGCTCTGCGAACGTTGATCGGGAAATGCAGCAATTCAAGCTCCTCATAACCCGTTAATTCGCCGTATTGGACGAATTGCTGATTAGATATTAGCTTTATTGTTTGTTTTTGTCTTTGATATTCATGGTGTTTTTGTACTACTAGGCGCGACGAGATCACTGTACCGCACTGAAAACATAAAAACTGGCGCCCAGGAGCAATGGTTTGAACGTATGTCGCGAAAGGGTGTCTGGTGGGCCGCGCAATGAAATTTGGATGAAAAGTGGGACGCGAACTGAAAAAGGTTGAGAAGCACTGCTGGTCTGATCACACCAGCATCAAAAAGGTACACTTGACTCTGAACTGTAAAAGGCTGTAAAAATGTTTAGTTAAAAAACGAAAATAGAAGAAAAGTTGAACGATGGTAGCAAATGATCAATGAAGCTATGTCTGGGCGAAGTATAGGGCTATACAGTGTTAGAAATCAAAAATGTAGGTCTGCAACTTTCGATCTCATTTATGCAGACACACCCGACGATCAAATATATTTTTTCGATCCTTCATATAAATTCTTATCAGAAATATCTTCCTTTAATTGTTACATATGGCTGTGCCTAGCTGTGTGACAATTTCGAAGCCCCGTAGACAAGAATGAGCGATTTAACATTGCACTGCGCCATATGAATGAATATTGTTTGGTTTTATCTATACTCTCGCTTTGGGTTGCATTCAAAACACTAACACACACACACGCGTAGGCTCATACAACATGTTTTTTGGAAAGTAGTTATACAATTATGGCATAATTTTACAATTAAAAAAACACAATTGTGTTAAAGGCCTTTGTTTAAAACACTGTTTAAAACACCGTTTGCTTTAAATGCAACCCTAGTCTCGCTAGACCGCATTGGTTCTCGTAACAGTTCGGTTCGCGACTCATTTATCATAATTTTCCAATACTGCGACTGTTTGTAGAAACTCCCGTGTACATGTGAAAAATTGAACCATATTCATTGATGATTTCAATGGCGTTCCCGATCTTTAGCACGATACGGTGATTAATCAAAGAGAAAAGCAGACATGGCGGCGCCTGTATGACAATACAATATTCTGATCCGCATTGTCTACCGAATCATTGGCGAGAAATGTACGCCCTTGGAAGTGGAAACAACATTCATATTTACAAACTGAAATTAGAAACATAGCCATGCCCATTAGCCATCCACAGCCGCGATATTTTGGCAGATTGCCGTCGCTGCCGTTAACATATGTAGGCTTGAAGCACAGCGTTATGTTGGCGCCGAGGAATTTGAGAATTGACCAAATGAATCCGCCACTGAAGTTATTATACCGGTCTGTTGGAGTTGATTGAACCGTGCCTGCCAGTGCACGCCCTGTATTCGTTGGGGGCAATCGTGGTAATAGCAGCGAAGGAGTGTGTATGTGTGTTCACTTCACACCCTTTTCGCTACACCACCAGTGATATATGGTTGTGAATATACATTATACACCCGTGGTACGCCAAGCCAGAACCTACCTGAGACTTACACCACGAGTAAATCATAAATCAAATACAATACTTTAATCCAAATGATGCTTGCACCTAGGGACGTAGGAATAGGAAGGTATGCAGCGCACTGAGGCTCCTAGGATTTATAACCGCGATCTTATTCTGGGCTCGGTTCTGATGTCGGGTACCACCTTTTGGGTAGGAATACCAGAGGGTGTCAAAGTACTGTAGTCGAGAAAGGTACTCAAGTAGTAGAAGTAGGGACGCAAAAATCTACTCAAGTACGAGTAGAAGTAGTCCCTTTAAAAGTAGCCTAAAACGACTTGAAGTCGAAGTAGAATTGACTGACTTTAAATGTACTCAAGTAAGTAAGTAATTGTGAAAACGATCGTAATTCGTTCGCATGGACTGTCAAAAGCTACAAATTGAGCTATGCGGAATGTGTAGAGAGCTTGATTCATATTGATGTATCCCAGGAGGTATAAATTATCGATAGCATAAGCATTCGTCCGCATCATTGGATGAAAATGATAGCATTGATATGGGAATGCGATACTAATCCTCTGTTTACTCGAACACCCCGATTTAGAAACTATCATGGTATGGTGCCCTCCCGTATATTATAAGGCACGTAGTTTTGTCGAAAAGCAATGCGGAAAAGTTGTGTCGGATACGGTGTTAACACGGTGCGCGATTAGTAAACGTTAATAAAAAATATGGCTGATCGTAAAAATTTCATATTGTGTAGCATTATTTTCGGAGAATAGAGGCATTACTACACTTGCATTTATACTGCAACATGTATGTTCTCCAGACAAAAGAACGGAAACTGATTGAAACTCAGAGTATGATACTCGGAATTGAAATATAAAGATAAATACTACCTCTAAAGCAGAAAATATATTTCATATCTTTTGTCCAGAAAGTTTCAAAAATGGTCTGCTAAAACAGGTGTAAAGCTAAAAAAAAGCCAGAGTCCACTTTTCCAGACTAGGACATGCCATGGGCTGTTAGATTACAATATGATAGGTAAATGCTAGATTGCGAAACGGCAGTTTCAAACGCTATGATAGGCCATATTTACTGTGATGAAATATCTCATATTCGTGAGCGACAATGCGGTGTGAACGGAGCCACGCAATCCGCTACCTAAATTATAATCGCCGACACGTTCGTGAAATCATTGGTCTGATGTGCGCGGAGCGCGACGAAAATTCCGAGCTTTACTCAACTTTTATGAAAATTAAATGTTGATACTCCGTGAAAACAGCCCCGAAATTCCTCAGGCTTTTTTCTGATTGGATAATTATACTACTTCTACTTGACAAGCTGAAAATAGCAAAAAGTAAGTAGATCACAAGATATTACGAAGTAGAAGTAGAGATGGCGGGAAATTCGATCTACTTGAGTAAGTACCCAAGTAGCGGAAAACTACTTGAGTACTTGAAAAAGTAGAAGTACTTCGGTTACTGACCACCTCTGGAATACACTNTCTTTTCGCTTGATTTTATCGACGATGGGGCAGTGGGCATGTTTAGTGACATAACAAATCANANTANATGNTATTAACGCACATACGATGAAGTCACTGTGTGTCACGGCANGAAGACAAAATNNGAANCCNCTTGTTTTNGTCTCGATACACTCCTGCATNCACCAGTCTNTCATAGGGAGAAATGAGCGNATTCTTAAATTTNAGAATCCGAACCCGTCCGGNTNCGCAATTTGAAATTCGNAGTCAGANAAAAATCCNGCTGNTCAATTTNAAATTAAGAACGTCGCTNNAATCATNNTAATTTTTATATTTCAATGGNAAAANCCGACTTTCAAAGCAAATTCAACNTTNGGATCCAGTTCGGCTACGTTGAAAATCGATGAAACTGCGTGCTCCTGCTCATNNTCTACTCCTGCACNTGATCGTGATCACAGCCTACAACTCTGCNGTTAGGACATTATGATTATGATTATATCAAATGCGTTTACTCACCTAGTTGCGTTGTGTCGAAATACGGCTTTATAGATTTCTTCAAAATTCTGTTCCTTTATGAGGTCGAGCACTATGTCGTCCAATTTCCAACAATCGAAATTCTTAACGGTATCGTTCGTTTCCATCTCCGAAACTCTCGACTCACGCACGCACATTTTTTCATCCATTTGCGATAGTGNGCAATCTTGTACACCATTACAGACGTCTTCAAGGGGAATACATTTTTCATCGAGAGGACAGTAAAGCTGCCTGGCGGAACATTTATCGCAGGGTCGCGATGCCAAACCAGAGTAACATATTGAGGAGCAAAATGAATTTATGTCGGATGCATTTCGAAATTTGGAACACAAACATTCATCAGAAGCATCGGCGCAGTCGATGTAGCCATCGCAAATCTGGCTGGCGCTGATAATGGCGGCGTCATGCAGACACGTCGCACATTTGAAAGTGCTGTTCTCAAAGCAAATGTCTGATTTATCCTCGCAAATGGGAAAACTATCAGTCAGTGTCCACTGAGGCACTAAGCATTGCGTTTGCGAGGTAGCTAATATTGTTTTCGGGCATTTGAACCCTGGTAGATACTGGGGATTATCGTTGCCACCAGGACAGTCGATGAAACCGTCGCAACCGTACGACTGCGGTATGCACACAGACGGGTCATCTTGGCATCTCCACATCCGTGCTTCGTCACACGCTTCAATTTCGTCACTACAATCGCCACAATGATCCACCCCNTCGCAGACATACTTCCAAGGAAGACATCGACGTTGATTGAAGCAAGTNTATTCCGTATCTGCGCAGTGAAGTACGTCCATTAACTCGTCGCTTTGGTCCCTGCAGTTCAGGATTCCGTCAAGCAGCCAAAGATTTGGGATGCAGCNACCGTTGTCTTGACAACGGAACTCCCCTTCGATGCAGGTGTTGTTTTCAACCCTCGCCTCATCTTCTGCATTAGAGCAGTCTGCGAATCCATCTAATACCCGGTGTCTAAGGACGCAGCGACCGTCNTTACAGCGGTATTCGGCATTGGTGCAGTTTGGTAANGGGATAGTTTCATCGCTACCGTTACTACAGTCATTAACTCCATCCATGACCCATTCTCGAGGTATACATCGCTCACTGNCATCGAGACATTGAAATTCAACACCATCANTGCAATGGGGTAATGGTTTGCTTTCGTCGCTGTAGTCAGTGATGTTGTACGAAATACAATTGCTGACGCCATTCTTGACGGAATGCCTCGGAAGGCATATTCTGCTCTCCGNGCATACAAATTCTGAATTGAAAAAGACGTTCGCTGCGCAAGGTCGCCAAATTTGTTATCCTGGAATAGTCAAGCAGTAGGGAAACTAGAATTCACCGATTAGTGNCTGATCGTTATCTGTGCAACGGAAGGCAGCCGATTACTGACGTTTAATCGGCGATCACCAATTAATCGACATCTGTGCAATCCACCCTTTAAGGCTCGCGAGTCATATATGGATCGCAAAGAATTTGAAATTAACAATTTCCAAGTCAGACGATTACCTCGAATAGAACTCATTCCAATTTTCTGTAAGATTCGTCAAAAGAGACATACATTCCTGGTGGTGTTCGCACGGTGTAGGCTACAATGTATTGCTTAGTAATGTATATAACTCATGGACCGGTGTAAGGTATATGGTCATTTACACTAGGCCAATTTTCTTCATTCTTATTCCGTAGCTTCCGACTTGTAGCACGGCCCATTTCTGAGCTTTTATAAGACACCGATTAAATGGGTGAGCTGGCAAGCAGTAGCCTTGATAAACCTCCAATACTCAGATAGGAATTCTGGAGTCGACCTCGGCCGGACTCGAACCCGTGACCCATTGGTCTTGCAGCTGTGGATTATACCACTACTTTAACTCGCTTCTCGTCACTCGTATTCATCGAGGAAAACTATAGTTTCAATATTTTATTACCATCGTTGGAGCCTCGAAACACGGTTGGCCAATGGCCACTTCTCATCGTCAGCATCATAAAACATGTTGCACAAGGCTACGAATATTCATGGAATTACATTTCTTTTAAGTATAGTGATCGAGCCTCATAATGATCTCAAAGCGCTACGAAGTAGCCGCCGTCCAGAAATACGCATACTATTTTGGATGACATATAGCCTATAACTGGCATTTTTTCCTTGATGCTATCATGACGTCCTTTTAGTTGTTTCTTGAACAAACGAATCACCCAACTACTCGATTTTTCCCTTCCCTGCTGATTCCTGAAGACTGAAGAGTGAACAGTGAGCAATGTGATTTTATTCGACCTTTTCGGCCTTAGTCACACATACGGGTTGATCGGATGATACATGAACATGGAGTACAACCTGAATATTGATCAATGCGAAGAATTGTGGCTAGAAATTGACACCCAATCGGCAAACACAAATCATTTCTCGTTGCAGTATTATCCCGCCATCCTAATAGTAAGAACAAAATCGCTGAATTCACCGAGGCAATGGAAAACAGCATGGATAAAATCAACAGTGCAAAAAAGATCTGTTTCATTATGGGTGATATTAATATAGATCTTCTCAACAGGAGATCGAACTCATACGCCAACACCGTTAAAGCCGTTGGTCTCTGCCAGATGATCACGCAGCCCACGAGAATCACCGAGAAATCAAGCACTTTAATTGACCACTTGTATTCGAACGTGCTTGACACAGAAATGTTCCCGTTTGTTATATCTGCTAAAATAAGTGACCACTATTATATCGGCTGCATATTATCTCAACAACGCATACCTGCTGAATCTCATCACTTCAGCAGACACCCTCCTTCCGTTGACGAAGATGCCCTCAACGAGGCCTCGTTCAATCTCTTTCATCCGTCTACTCTCCCACACATCACCAAAAGCAACTTTGACGATCAATTTGGGGAGTTCATGTTCACCATCAAAGAGCTGATAGATAAATTTGCACCTCTTCAACGCATCTCAAGAAGTCGTCGAAAATTGAACAGGGTACCGTGGATGTCTTCAAAGTTGGTGCAACTGATCCGAAAACGTAACCGGTGGCATCACAGACTCGATACCAAGGACACCTCACAAGACGAACGAGAAAGATTTCGACGCTTCAGAAATCTCATCTCCCATCATATCTCCAAGGCAAAAGCGAAAGCTAACGCGAAATTCTTCAACAAACATAAGAAGGACACTCGAAAAACCTGGTCAAGAATTAAATTGCTCTTGCACCAGAAAAAACGCCCCATGCCTGTCTCGCAAATCACGAACTCGACTACCGGGGACAATCTGACAGATCCTGCGGCCATCTCAAATTACTTCAATGAATATTTTTGCAATGTAGGGCCTAATATCGCCTCATATATTTCTAAACTTGCGTCGGCCAGGCCTGAGGTTAAATCAGTATCCCAATCCATCATGCTCGAGCCAGCAACTTCCACGGAAGTGGTACTTGCCATACATGAACTTAAATCTAACAAGGCAGTTGGATATGATCTAATTCCAGCCTGGTTTTTAAAACTGATTAGCCTACACATCGGTCATCTCATTGCCCATTTTTTCAATTTCATGATAGAAAATGGTGTCTACCCGAATTATCTGAAAACTGCCAGAGTTGTCCCGGCTTACAAAGCCGGAGATAGAACTAATGTCACCAACTACCGACCTATATCTGTCCTGCCGTGTATTGGAATTGTTTTCGAAAAATTGCTTCTCTCCCGCCTGTCTTCGTTCCTCGCCAAGATGTATATCATTTCTCCACAACAATTCGCCTTCCGCAGAAAACATCAAACCTCGCATGCCCTACTAACAGTGGCTGAACAGTACTATGACATCTTGGAGAAACGAAGTGTGGGATGTAGCATTTTTCTTGATCTAAAAAAAGCATTTGACTGCGTCGATCGCAGTATTCTTCTCTCAAAATTGGCGCGCTACGGGTTCCGGGGTCCACAACTAGAGCTCATGAAAAGCTACCTGACTGGGAGATATCAAATGGTTTCGATATCCAACACTTTGTCCTCCCCCCACCTTGTTACCTGTGGTGTTCCGCAAGGCTCTGTTCTTGGACCTGTCCTTTTTACTTTATATGTCAATGATATCTTTGAAACCTCATCATTGAATACCACACTCTTCGCTGACGATACTCACCTCCTATCTCACGCACCTACTACCGCAAGCTTGAATGCTGTCACCAGTGATCAAATGCCCAAAGTGCATGAGTGGACGTCCCATAATAGCCTTCGGGTTAACGCTGCGAAATCCCAATTATTGGTCGTGAACTCCTGCGATAACCTAACCGTTGACATCGCTGGCCAACCAATTTCCAACACTAAAAATGCCAAATACCTTGGTGTTTTACTGGATTCGGACATGTCCTGGAAGAGTCACATACAATCACTCAAACCACGACTATCGAAGGTATATGTGGTCTATTTCGCCGCCTTAGCTACATTCTGCCAGTCAGCGTGCTGTTGATACTCTTCAACTCTCTATTCCTATCAAAGTTACAATACGGAATTCTTTGTTGGGGTGCTGCCTGCAAGAATACAATTGACCCACTGCAAAAACTTCAACATCGGATCATCCGTATCATTGCCAAAGCCC
>ATSW01011529.1:0-10091 GCA_000444245.1 Botryllus schlosseri
GATTAAATACTGCTAATCGCGACGCATGAAGTTGGAGAATGTTACGCGCGATGGTTAGTCGCGTGTCCGGAGTTTTCAATCAAGTGGCGTTATCTGTTGCATCATAATGCGAAAATGCGTTATATATAGGGTGCTAATTGGTGAATGAAAGCCAGAGATGCCACTGGGATATTTCGGAAAAAACCAGATGTGGAGGCGAAATAAACCCAGAAAAACCCAGATCCTATATTTCACTCAAAAGACACGAGATAGCTGTGAAAGTGGAGCCTGATAGTCGTCGAATACACTCATACAGTCCTTGAAGCCTTTGATATTGAATTTACAACACTCCATAATACACATTTTGCTTGGTTAATACTCCGAATCGCACAAAAAACATGTTGTTTTCCTCTCGACATATCGCAATGCAACAATTGGGGCGCAGCGTGAATACTTAATAGTGTACCGGAACTAATTATATCATCGCGCTGCGAAAGTTCAATGCAATGCCATCCATTCCCTATTTCTAAGGATGATTTCATGTATTTTCAGCGACCTGGACATATTGAAAGAAGCTTTCAATTGATTAATCCTGACAATCACTTTTATTTGGAATAATCACAGACCAATATATAGTGAAGATAAATACCGTAACTGCCAAATCATGAAATTCAAGGTTTTAGGGTTCGAATGTGCTGATAACCAGTACCTCTTATTAACTTGCTAGGGGTGTCCATGTCCAACTAAATAACTCTCTCTCTCTCTCTCTCTGAGTGTCCCTGTTGGAACTATAAATATACTCCGATGACAATAGGATTATATTAGTCGAATAATCACTTGGTTTGTTCATGTGCTTGTGCATACCATGCAGTTGCATGATATTTACATGCCGAATTGTTCACCAAGTGCCGAGTTCGCTACTGGCAATCGTCCTATATGAACATGACTTTCTGCGACCTGGAAGTTACCACATTCAATGAAGCTCCATCGCATCAAGCGGAAGCCTCTTATTTTAGTAGTGAAATAGATTCACAACACTTTGTCGTTACAATAACAGCAAAATCCATAGACAATGGCGTGGATTTTACGATATTGCGACCATACGAATCTAATAATTAATTTTTGAGCGTAAAACTGCACTGGCGAACTGGATGTTGAAAAAACCCAGATTTCAAGGATAAAAACCCAGAAACCCAGGTGATGCTCAAAAAACCCAGATCTGGGTGGAAAAACCCAGGAGTGGCATCTCATTATGAAACTAGAGATCCCACAATTTCCATAATGAAACAGCAACCTACTAACGACGATACTGCCACTGTAATAGGTAGAATTATCATCATCGCGAAATGAAAGTCGTGTCCAATTCGTACGGTACAGCTAAGAAACGGATATCGCTTTGCAATGGCGGGTGGGCGTACATAATGCATTGATTGTTTAGTGAAGCCATAACCTAGGAGACAATCGGCACGGTCATTATCGGGAATAATTAGACGTAGGAATGATACGCAGTTTCTATAGATAACTACAAATCTATAGTTGTTCCAGTTAGTTAAATCATGAGAATAACACTAACTTTATGCACAGCGATCAACCGGTTTCCTTAATCCTGGGTTAATAAATCCTGACGAACGCGCTAATCGACTTTATTACTAATCCAATCAAAATTGACCCCGTACGCCTGCTAGANTTNTTCATCANAAAACGATATCAATTTCATTGATTGGTTGAATAAGCATCATTCNCTGNCTACGTATTTTGCTCGTGATGTTTTTGATTNCGGNTCAAACTCACAACAGAGAGTCANTNAATATTCACNAACGGAAACCTGGATATTTCGAGCAANCTTTTGTAACAAAGCAAGTAAAACATTTGANATTGTCAAGGTGCATATGCTCGTTTAGTGTTGATTTTTANTGCTGCCAGCGCCATGTATAGAGAGTGACCCGCAGTTGAAATGCAATAAATATGAACCAAAGATGTTGTATTGAAGTGAAGATTGTAATATATGAAAAAGGTTCACAGTGAAGAACCTACCAAGGTTCTGTCGTGAACGCGAACCTCTAAACTTCCGAGGTTCACACACAGAACGCGAACGTGAACCTCACGTTCACACCATCCCTAATAATTACACAACATTGAAAATATTGTAAACCAGTGTAATATTCGCGAAAGGGATGAGATCTTGAACCATGGAAGACAGCTGAGCTCCTATTACGGTCTAATGAGCTGTAGCAGGGACGCCACCGCACCTGCTATAGACATCATCACTATTGAAGAAGACTTTTTGTCAAGTAAATATTAACCTAGCTTCCGAGTAGGCTATTTGCTGCCAGTCATCCTGATGAATAAAAATAACGCGACCTATTCATAAGACCGATTCTTTGAATAATAATTTCTTTTCTATGGAAAACAAAACAGTGTATTTACAATGTATCTTTCAACCTTCGACAATGAGGGGTACAGCAATGAGGCAGTCAGTTGACGAAATATCTGACAACGGGGGCAGGTGCTTTGAAAGTAGGAGGCCTGCAGTGGATATCAAGATAACAGTTTTGTCACATAAAGCGTGCGATAGACAGCGACATTAAGGAAGAAAAGATTATATGTTAAGTAAATATATCCAACGAATTTAAGTCGTTAGTGACGCTACTATAACTCATATTCATTATATTGCGTGACCAGCAACTCTTTGCGGCGATCAACGATTCTTTACAGGTTGACTTTCCAGCGTCAGGATCGTTTGTATATGCTCGTTCGACAGTAGCGCGCGTACGGAAGACTTTGACTTTTAGGCTTCGTCAGGTTTCTCTTTCAGGTACCAGAGCAGGAAAATTGGGACGTTCGAGCGAGTCTTTTGAGAGAAAACTTGAAACATGACCTTTTCCTAGTAAATATATTGTATACAACAGTATCTCCTTTAAATATTTGTAAATTACCCGTTTTCTCGTCCGATATTATAAATTTTGAGATTTGTGAAAAGAGTCCTCTTTACCGTATCTTAAAATATGATCACATTAAGTAATGGTGTGGTAGGCCTACAACTTTTATTGTGAGTCGCAATCTCGATCATGAAAGACTCTACGACAGGGTGCACAACCCTTTTTCGCTCATGATCTACTTTAACTGCACCTTGTAAGACATGGCGTTGGCTAGTGATACCATTACTATATATGTCCTCTTTGGAGATGATGTTTCGTCTCTTTTCAATAAAACTAAAATGTCCTCAGTTCCCTGCGATCTCCATAACTGGTGTTCTAGATAAAGTCAGGAACAAAATTGGGTCGTGCAATGAATTGGCGTCTCAGAAATCTGAATAAGCAATGCTGTAAAATGGCCATAGATATCTAAATGCCACGGACGTTTAATGAGTGCGAGATTTATCGCAAGATGATGAATCAAAAATGGTCAACACCGTCGGCCAGATCCCTTTTCTATGGTGGCGAGATAGCGCAGTGGTATAATCCGTGGCTGCAACACCAATGGATGCGGGTTCGACTCCGACCGAGGTCGACTTCCGAATTCCGATATCTAAGTGTTGGAGGTTTACCTAGGCTCCTCCTCGCCACCTCATCCGCGTCAGCGGTGTCTTACAAAAGCCTATAGAGGTGGGCCGTGCTATAAGTCGGCAGCTACGGAAAATAACAAGAATATCGGCCTGGTGTAAATGACGATAGTAGTCGACAAACACCATGAATACCCCAAAACAAACAGACAAACACCGTCGGCCAGATCCCTTTTCTTTAGTTATCACCTTCTTTGATGCTATTCTCTGTGGGTGAGTAGGCGTGGTGAGATAGCGGAGGGACCGGTTTGATTGATTGGCAGTAGCACGCACAAAAGCGCCGGATGTTTATCGGATGTATATTGTATATCCTCCCTATATTATACGTCGGTGAGGTTACATCGGACTGCAACAAAGGATCAGCCAGAGATATCATCAAGAACAAGTTCCAGGAATAATGGATGAAAACAACGATGAAGTCGAAAACAAGAAAGTCCAAGCTATAGATCAATGTTACAACTCGCATTAGACTTAGGCCCTCAGGGGGATGCGAGAGTGAGAGACTGCACTTCGGCGTCTCGACATTCTCCTACAATATCTGTTCATCATATCGAATTGTAGCCTAGATTTTCTGTCCCGAGCGGAAATATAATAGAACAGCCGATTATGCCATATTCATAATTCGGATTCATTACTTCTTGCTATACGTCGAACTTGTTTACTACACCGGTTGAGAACTACTGGTTTATCGTGCCAGGAAAAAAACAAATCCGCCCGATCGTTGTATTGTGGCGTACACAACACAAGATTTGACTTCCAAGTGGTGGGCTAGCTAAGCTAGGGCAGTGAGTGGTATAGCCATTGCGGCTGTACCAAGCTATCGCAGCGGACGTTATTTTTGCAGTAATCATCAGCACCAGGTTTCTGCTATTTAGTCTACAGCAGAATAAGCTGTTGGGAAGGCAGCATTTGTTGTGTACTGAAAAAGGGCCCAGTGCAGTCGACACTTGGGTTACAAAGTACTAAAGGTATAAATCATCGATAAATTTATCTAAATTATATTGCACATATAGTTTTAGCTTCTAATAAGGCTAAATTCGATTAGTTAAAATGAGCAGGCGTCAAAACGTTTTTCGTTACGATTCTGAGAGAGAATTGAAAGCTATCAAAGTAAGCTTGAAGGGTGAGTGTTTCGCATGCACATTGCAATATCTGCAATTGTGACATTAACCTGCAGGCCATGAGAGAGACCCCTATCTCAACTCACATTGATACCCCAATATACAAGAAGTGTGTCATAGCGATTGATTCGAGCCAGTCGATGAAAAATTATTTCACAAGTCGATAAGCACCAATGACCATCAGACCACAAGGCAGCTGCTGCTGCGGGTATACCTGGGCATTTCATACTGTCAAACACCAGCAATTATTCCTCTACAACGATTAGCCTACACATCACAATTGATCAAATGAATATTCCCCAATTCCAACATCTCGAAGGAGCTTATTTCGGTCAGGACCAAGACAACAAGTATTGTTACTGGAGTTCTTGCTCCATACGCTCAAAAAATATTTTTTTCTAAACTTGTCTTTCACGGTAAAGCCTTTTTCCATCTTGGTCGACGCGTCTAATCAGAACGAAGTGAGAGAAGTTTGTGTTATCACCCTATGGGGAGCCCCAGACCAACGTTTTTATATGGCTGGCGAAGTGCTGCTTCGGCCCTGAGTAAAGGTGAACCAGACCTGGGCCGTCGTGAGATCCATGAAGCACTTTCTCGTAACAAAGAGTTGCTGAGCGATGTTGTTTCTTGCGAAAAGTATGGAATGTGATATGCCTCGGTTCGTAAAAATACAAAGTGCGTACAAAAACGCTTTTTAATGCTAATCTAATTTTTTGACTGTCGTTATTTTTGAGTCCATATCGATGGCAACCATGACTATAGCTTAGCCCAGGCCTGGGCAAAGTGCGGCCCGCCGAGCGATTCTGTGCGGCCCGCGAAAGGCTGTTTGAAATTTAAAATATCAAACCTACTTTTTAATGTTGCTGCGTGGACTAAAACCATACGATGTATTAACTGGACCGGAAATTCGTTTACCATCAAGCCTGTTCATTAACATACCGTTATTACGCAGCCTATTCGTACCTCACATGCCTAATCCAGATTAAAACTAAAGTCAATGTAGCAAGTTATGCCATTAGAATTAAAGTCACAAGAAGTCACCAAACCTTCTTTGGTTCCATTGTCACATTATGCATTACACGGTCTGTGTTTCAAATTGTTACGTGATGTGTTTCCAAATCCATAATTCATGAAACAAGTGAATCATTGCCCATGATATCTATGAATATGTCACTCACTACCCATAAAGGATGTCAAAAAAAAAATAAAGCCGAAAGTTGAAATTCAAAGATGGTTAATAACTGCAACCTTCGCTAATCAACAAGGCCATTTCGGCAAGCTGCACACTTCTCAGAAACCAGCTACCAAGACAATAAGCTATATATTTTCCTTGGGACCGTAGCTCCCGCAACTCAAACCCATCAATTGCGTGGCGAGCTCGACGGGCGCCCAAAATTTTTTCATGAGTGAACATAAATTATAGGGTATTTTTTTGAAAATTTATGCAACTTCATTCAATGGTTTTTGGAATGGGCATTTCGGCGTTAGCCATTACCGCGCCACGACGCACCAAAATAAATGAACTTTAGGCCAACACAGGATTCCGAGAAGGCACTGCAATTGCAACTGCTGATCAAATTAACTAAGTAAAGGGATATAGCTCGACAGCGGGAAAACCTTGGCCGAAAAGGACTGCGCTTATGTTGACCGAAAACTTCAAAGTCCAATTGTCCACAGGCATTATTTGTCAGTGAAGAAATACCAATCGGGAATCGGGGTCGTCTTTTTAGTTTGGTAAGCATCGGCGATTTCAATATCTTTTCACATAACAGACGGGAGGTCACGAAATAACAACATGTAAAGAAGTAATTATACCAACGGGCCCTCCCGAATATTTCCAAGACAGTACCTCATTAGGCTCTAGCGGTAAAACTGAGTAGGCCACTATGTGGGCTTAGAGAGGTTAAAAAATATAGCAATATACTTGCGATTACCAATATTATTGACCGATTGAATCATGAATCATGAAAAAATTCCGCGCTTCGTGCGATTAGGGCACAGACGTTGCTAATCAGTGTATACAAGACATTTCGTGCATCGTGCATCTCGATGGGGGCTGGTATTGATAGAAAAACGCGGATAGGGGTTTAAAGAGAGTTCGAAATGTATCATGTTTAACAGTGTTCAAAATATGACGGCAAATAGATATTTTTGGGGTAATTAACCGTCACTTTGTCATTCCTCAATAACACATCCACTGAGCACGAATTTAGAAATAAAATCAAGACGCTGGATATTCTAAAATTCCTGACTCGGCCCGCCAACAAATTTCTGCTTCTCATTTGGCCCGCGGAGAAAAATAATTGCCCACCCCTGGCTTATCCTATGTCTGAGGTAATGCATCAAGTGGAGAATCCGGGTTTTCACTCACTTTCACTCACTGATCAACATCAATGTAGCACTAGTCTGACGCACCAAGAACACGTTGTCCAGTCTAACCTATATATTGCTAAGGCGTGAGCTTATATTCCCTGCCAGCCGTCTTCAGAATTATTGGTAAAGCGAAGGAAGATATCGATTTTATGGAATTATTATAGTATTTGATTGTTCCAATTGATATATTTTGGTGATGCTGAAAAAGTCGGCCTGTAGCCTACTTATGTGTCACTGGAATGCTTTCATTAGCGAATGTAAACATTGCTTCGATGCTTTCATAATGTAACGTAACTCGTCGCTATAGGTATAACGTACATTGTAGAGCGATATATAGGTTTGAAAATATATGTAAGGTTGTGAGGTCATGGGTTGGCGTCTACGTTAGCGATCAGACGAACACCATCCGTAATAAATTCCCGTTGTCATGCCAACTTTATGCTCCAAAGAATCCCGAGTCCGTTTCGGTTGGAAAGTGCATATTAGGAATTGAAACTTATGTGGAACTATAGAGTGGAACCAGGGCTGAAGAGTTTCGCTCATTTCTCTCCTAATGGAGTCGGATTTGGAGTCAGAGTTATTTTTACCACGCCTTGGAGAGAAAGCCAAGAAAAATATTGGCTGGAGTCGGGGTCGGAGTTTGAGAATATGCTCCTGACTCGGACTTCAACTCTATTTAATATGAAAACAAGTACTTTCAAAGTTCTCTTAAAATTGCTAAAAATAAATAAAATGGGATTTGGCTACACCAACAATATTAGTAGAAATATTGATAAAATTGGACATTTATTGCAAATTGCAATTCAATTGATTAGACGAAAGAAATTTCAACCAAATCGCGACCAACACAAAATTACAAATGTAGTTACAAATTGGTGGGATTTTCCGGAATTAAACAGTGATATTATAAAATAGCGAATATATTGTCTGGTTTTGTAAGTGACGAGATCACTTGTAACATTGATGCAAATATAACCAAACACTGCTTGAAAAAAGTCAAAAATATTTCTAGTAAGTCGCTCAGCGACTTCTGTCGAACAAATGTTTAGGAACGAGTACAATAGTCCTACTACATGAATACTTGACTAAGTGCATGTAGACACATGTTATTTGACTACTCGCAAGATTTCGTTTCTGGCCATCTTTCATTGGTGGTGAGAGTGTGTGTATTTGTACTTGTCATCAGTATTGTGTTTAGTCATGAAATCTGTACATATCTGTATTTGTTGCTGACTCATACCCAAGAGCTACCCTTACAGTTTAGTGATACAGGATGGGATATATATATCATGCTTGAATAATTCATGCATATTAGCCATTGTTTCCCAGCGTGGGCGATATCGCCCCGCATTGGGCGATGTTGAGACACAAAGGGAGCGACTGCTGGGGGGCGAAAATGTTAGAACGTCCTTTGAGGTTTATTTAATTACCACGACCAAAAATGCACGTGAAGACGGCTTATTCTGCATATGACGCGAAAGTTGATTTAAAGAAAAAAGTCAAATCAACGGAAAGTAGACGTGGAAACCGGTTTTCATAGCACCTACTCGAGAATAATCACCTTATTTTAGTCAATTCACCAGAGATGAGAGTTAAGTGAATAAATTTCCCCATACATGTGATGTCCTTTTTTACGGATCCGTAAATATTGGGGGTCAAAATTTGTGTCGAGCTTGTCGGGGGCGATGAGTCGGAAAGGGTCGAGAACCACTATATCAGACTAATAAAGTATNCGTCGNTTGTNCATGTTNTAAAAANTATAACATATGAATAAAAGGAAGGTTATTTTGAANTGAATACTTCCATGTTANTTACACAGAGAATATTTCNAGACGAGTACCACAATGAAACAATTTTGCATGCCNTNGTGGATATTATATTTGCATCTTTTNAATGGTTATGTGAAAGTCAATTCACCCTCACCGTGGCATAAAATTTTCGAAGTAAATTTGTAGTACTGTTCGAGTCGGAGNTGATACGTGTGAACACTTTGGAGTCAGANTCGAGTTNGAGTCGGTCAATGAANATGTCTGGGGTCGGAGNCGGTGGTAAGATTTACCGACTCCACAGCCCTGTGTGGAACATAATCAGAGGTGGTCANAGTCTTCAAGAAAGCTACTCAAGTAGAAGTAGAAGTAGCGACGAAAAAATNTACTCAAGTACGAGTAGAAGTACTTCTTCCNTAAGCCNCCNAAAACNNCTTGAAGTAGAAGTAGAATTGACTGATTTTAAATCTACTCAAGTAAGNAGNTAGNTTTGAGAACAGTCTCAATTCGTTCGCATGGACTGTCAAAAGCTGCAAATTGAGCTATGCGAAAGGAGCAGAGAGCTTGATTCGTATTGATGCATCCCAGCAGGCATCAACTTACGACAGAATAAGCATTCTTTCGCATCGTAGGGAGCAAATTATAGCATTGTTATGAAAATGCGATACTAACCCTTTGTTTACTGGAAGACCCCGTTCTAGAGAATATCATGGCATGGCGGCCTACCCCATATTATAAGGCCCCAAGTTTAGGCGTGGAGCAATACGAAGAAGTTGTATCGGATACGGTTTCAACACATTGCGCGAATAGTCTACATTAACAAATACTGTGGATCGTAAAATTATATTTAGTGTAGCATTATTTTCGGAAAATAGAGGCTTGTATGCTTCAGCATGTATGTTCTGCAGACAAAAGAATTGAAAGTAATTAGAACTCAACGTATCATACTCGGAATTGAAAGTGAAATACAAATATCACTTTTAAAAAGCGGAAAATATATTTCATATCTTTTGTCCATAAATCTTCAAAGATGATCTGCTAAAATAGGTGTAACGTTCCAAAAAGCCGGATTTTCCAGATTAGCAGGACACGTCATGGACGGCTAGATAACGATAGGATAGGTAATTGCCAGATGCGTGAGCGGAACCATAAGCAATCCGATACCTAAATTATATTCACTGATACTTTCGTGAAAACATATATGTCACTCCATAACTAATGTGCGCGAATCGTAACAAAATTTTTGGGCTTTACTTGACGTTTATGAATATTAAATGTTGGTACTTCTTC
>ATSW01011538.1:0-13834 GCA_000444245.1 Botryllus schlosseri
AGAAAATATCGTCATCCCTGACAACCAAGCTCGGACCGGACAGTGAACACCTGGGCACACTGGTCACACTTTGTTCCGTGAAAGTGATATTCAGGGGTTCTTAAAGAATGGTTCGCGGCCAAAACATGGAGTAGAGTGGGGTAAAACGCCCAGGCGAGGTAAGACGCCCACCGTCAATATGACAGAACAAAGCGAGCGTTGCATGCGTCGCAGTATCACAAACATCGCCTAATGGTCAGACGAAACTGTCACTTTGATTTCCACGCCTCAGGCCTCAATGAAGATTTGTAACGTTTTATGAGAATTTATGACTTTTACACATATTCTTACTAAGAGAGAGCCAGCCAAGTGAAATGTCATATTTAACGGATGCTACCTAGAGTTTTCTGGTCCAATTTATGATTTCACTACGCGTAGTTGGATTTAAGCCATAGTCCGAAGGCGAATTTACACAATAACCACCTGTTAGCTGATCCACAAACAATGGCGACCTCAAGAGGTTAAGACACCTACCACGCCCGTCGGGTGAAACGACCCACCCCTTAAAGTCCAGTAAATATGGATTGATTGAGTAGCCGTTTATGGTTTCATCAAGGATGCCTTCTCGGAGAACGCCATTTCTAGTAAAATTGCTATTCAGCTGGCGAATATAGGCTATCCCTCTGACTAAACAAGATAGCTTTCAAGAAATTCCGCCCAAGTTTTTTGACTTATCATACAGTTGGTATTTCTGGGTGAAATTTGTTTTCAAAAGATCCGGTACGCCATGATGAGGCGGAGAAGCATGTATATTGTATAGGGATTAAATATTTATTGGTTACTGAGTGGCATGCGGTATTCAGTGGGGTATAGCGGGGTGAAAAGCCAATGGAGGCATTTTGCCCCACACATGTAGCAACGCGTCAAATTGACGGACATAGATCAGGGGTAGCCAACCTGCTGCCGTAAGGAAATTTGTGCGGCCGTGGACACGTTGTTCGATTAATATGTTTTGGCGACCGTCGACATGCAATTTGAAGTTACTAATTGACTACCGATTTCTTGAGAGGTTTTATTTATTCTTGAAATTTTTTCGCGCTGCGCTCGATTCAGTATGACATCGTTTTTCGATAATGATGTAATTGCAAGCACTTTTTGCAATCAGATCCCCACAGTACTGTACAGTTTCGAACAGCAGAGGAAATAATGCACTTCACAAAGAAATACCCACTCGGAATTGTGTGCTCCTCACTATACCGACAATCCTGACGGAAGATCAAGAAATAACAGCATGCAACAAAGTGACTAATAACAATTTGCCCACCCGAAGATGCACCATCATTCATAACTTTCCCTAAATTTTCAAAACAACCCCTCCGTCAACTTTACCGGTGAATCTGTTCACATAAGTTGAGAGAGGATAAATGTTTCATTATAATATGTAAAACTATACTAATATTAATGACGAAATTCATTAGTAAATCTGAAAAAAATTTCGCGCTCCTTCGCGACCTGCAGTGACCATGCAGTGACCTTACCACTCGTATATTAAGCCTATATGCTTAAATAGATTAGTACGGACTTCATCAAAAATGGCCACAGACACTTCAACATCGGTATTTGCCGTGCGGGTAGTTCATTACGACTATATGGCCTGAAATGCGGCCGTAGGCTGCATGAGTAGTCCAAATGCGGCCGTGAATACCAAAAAGGTTGGCCACCCCTGACATAGATGAATGACAATTTCACGTATGATATTTGTTGCTTGGGCTTTCCAGACGATCGTGGTAGTGTGGGGACGATATCTCGCGTGCAAACACCGAAATTCAATCCATTTCGACTAGTTTGGTGGATATTATGACGTTTCCCGCTTATGGTAGGCGTGTTGCCTACTCACTCGACCGTACCACGTCAGCAATGGCCTCCCAGCCTCGTCTGAGAAAGGGTTAGTCTCCGGTGGCAACAGAATGAGGTTTAACTGAAAATCCAAGACGAGAAACAAGCGGGACCCAGCCTGGAAGATGCATTAAGGCCCAGTGGCGGCTCGTGACAATATCGGGTGGTGGGGCAACCGGTGCATGTGATGTTAATAATCTAAATGACGTCACAATAGTGTATTCTGACGTGAAAATGTGACTTCGTGGTCGTCACACACAGTTTGTATGGTGTATAGATATTAGGCAAGGTTAACTAGGCTCACGCCTTTCAAATTTTAATAATATATTCATGACAGAAATATCTTAAAACCCGAAGCTTTTCGAGCTGACACTCTTCAGATTATTATGAAGAAAATATGAAGTACAGTAGTTCATACCTGTATATTTTAACGTTTTGTATCAGTAGGCGTATTGCGCGCGGCGTGATTTCATAGTTGCAAAATGTTCAATGACGAATTCATTGAAATCTGGAATAGGCCTACCCATAATGACAGCACTGAGAATCCTGAGCACATCTACTATAACTCATCGAGCCTATATCTTTACACATCCCGATTCTAAGAAAAGTCTCGATGCGTTTTAATGTGCAGAAACCACGCTCGGATGAAATCGGGGTGGTCAATATGATATCAAAAAAGCTAGTTACTGCGGCAAAGTTGATAGAAAGCGATTTTTCAACTATAGGATTTAGAAAGCGATTTTTCAACTATAGGAATTTTGAAAGTTCACCACTGGTTACTACTTCGAAAAAAAGATGCATTGGAATATAAGCCAGTCAACTCTAACCGAGTAATGNCGACGATCGGGTAATATCGAGACACCGTTTGCAGTAGAGACCACANTCTTCAGATCACGATACCCAATTTTGTTCCAACTAGATAGACCGCCTCTGGCACCAGCAGTGTAAAAGTGTATAACNAGGCGTCCTTATCCTCGCTTATACCTCAGCTATTCATTGTTATCGAAATATGTTGGGAAAACGGTAAGAGTGCACTTTCCTCCCGCGTATACGATTAGATCAGTGGTTCCCAACCTTTTTCGACTCATCGCCCCCTTTTCAAGCTCAACGCCGATCATCGCCCCCCCAGATTTTGTGAACTGAAATATCGGTATACAATCTGTAATCATCGGCGGGTTGACTAAANTAAAATAAAAAAGGTCAACTCTTCGGCTCGATGTCCAATTTTACACTTTTGCAACTAAATTTCCGTGGGTTGACTAAAAAATAAATAAAAATAAAGGTCATTTCTCCGTCTTGACTCCGATATCGCCCACGTTGGGAATCACTGGATTAGATCAATGGACAATTTCTAGGCTGATAAGGACCGAGTCTCTTTACCTGTAATTATTGCTCTAAAGGAAACTGCATAAACGGCGTACGGAGCAGAAATTCAACACGATTCATGTTCGCAATTGACCTGGCTAACAATCTGCAGACATAAGACTATAACTCGAGANATTGCGTATAGCCTAACCGGAAAGGTCAACGAGTTCAGACACAAACGCCATTGTTATCTCATANATTGGGCCTGTCATATTGAATNCAACACATCATTTTAAATTTGAAGAAGTAAGACGAAAGCAGCCTCGGAATTTCGGTCTCGGAACAACANAGGAGATTTTGGCCTTGAAACTGGAGACTGGGACATAACACAAATGGCTTACTGTCTAGAAGTCTGCTGCTAAATCGGCAATGGGAAATATATTACCGAATAAATACGTGAATGAAAGCTGTAAACTTAATACACTGTTACATGACATCGTCGACAAGTAGCCTCATGACCCTTTTCGGTATGGTACTGTCAAAATTAATACGAACAGCCTGTTCGGAACAGACCAACACCGAAATTTGCGTAAAATTTACTGAGGAATAGGCTGATCAAGTGATCACTGATCACTGATCAGCTGTTAGCCGTCATCGAAAACGAAATAGCTTTCGCGCTTGACAGTGGGTTGTAAGCAGACATGGGGTAATCGCGATTAGTAATCGTAATCGATTACGACGATTACAGCATTTTCAAGCAATCGTAATCGCAATCGATTACATTCGAAAAAATCCCGAAGTAATCGTAATCGTAATCGACTACTTCCCATATTTAATCGATTTTTTTTGTGAAAGAACGATTACTTTTTTATTTGTACAAGGACTGTGACATAAACTGAACACTCGTGAACAAGGAATACGTATTACACCAGTTATTGAGAGCACAAGCGTCGGATTTTCTAATGTCACTGCTCGTTATTACGTCAGAGGTAGCCTATTAGCTTTGCTCGTCTTTGCGTGAGAAGTGTCCAGTCCACACATAGTAAATAGATATTCGGTGTACATTAGTGTGATTGTAAGAAAACCCATCGTGCTGTAAATCGGGTTATCAATACATTTCAGACACCACTACCTCGCAACAGGATACTTAATCACCCCTCTGCCTAAGCAACTTGTGTATTGAAGTTTGGTTCTGCTTATTTAAACTATAGAATGTAATAGTTCTAATTCTATAGTTATATGCAGTTTCAGTTTTGCTGCTTGGCGAGCAGTAGGCCCATATGGTACGAACCTACACCAGACAAAGGCTTGAAATTTTGTACTCGTCGAATAAAACATTACTGTTTCCACAACGGCGCATTAAAATCAACAGCTGCTGATATATATCATAACTGAGGTGTTGGTTTGCCGTTTTCGTAATGGCAGCCTGCATTACATTATCTGCATTAAGTTGAAGGCAGAATTTTATGTTCACTTTCTCTTATTCTCATATTATTCTACTCAAAACGGGCCCCAATCACTATTTCGAAATTTTTTACTGAACATTTGGACCTGCCACCATAGCCATCGGCTTATATACCATGTTAGCGTGGGTTAGAATCAGGATAAAAACTGCAAAAGTTTCCCCCACCCAAATATTGGTCTTGTGCCCCCATAGAGTAGTCAATTTTGAAGTTGAAGATTTAATTTATTCAATAATATTGGTAATTGCATTACATTGCATTTTTATTCCTATCTCAGCGCCCGATGGCCAGATTAACCTGAAGAGCAGGGGGCGCGTAATTCATAATTATAACATCTGGTATCTTGCAATAATTACTTTATTGTATGCTTTTAATTCGTGACCTCCGGTCTGTTATATAGCCAAAAGATATTGATTGTAGTGGCCCAAACATATCAGACTAAAAGAAAAACTTGCGTGAGACGCACTCACGAATTGTCATGTGTAATGCTCTGTGGGTGCCCGGGTGGCATTTGCGTCGTGGGCTCAGATTGAAAGGAATGGACTGTTAGTCACGCCCACCCAGCGCGATTATTGACAATGGACACACACCCTAAGTTTCCGCCAATGTCGTTCTTTAGTAGCACACTTCGTGGAGTCTCATGTTGGCCGAAACTGCATATGTCTTTTGATGTGTTGAGGAGCGGTATTGAATGGCACCTAAATGCCTATGACTATGAATGATACATGCTTTATTTCTTGAGGGGGATACGTATGCATTTCGAAATCAATCTATCAAGACTTCTAGAGACATTTAAATCGCAAAGCTCAAAGAGAATTTCCAAGTCAATGAAATCTCTCGAAAATAAATAATTTCTGTTGGTTTACGAAATACTTTTCAGTAGCCTACCCTCCAACCACGCTCCCCACCACCGGGGTGCGGCAGTTATGGACCTGGCAAGAATGCAAAACGTTGTGTGCGATAAACCGTCCTCTATAAAATGGGCAATGGGTACATTATGACGTAACAAGGAAATGTCCCATCTTTTGTAAAGACAGTTGTTATATCATTAGGCCTATTCAGCGCAATCCATGTATTGTCTTCCAATATAACTACTACGATGCAAAATAAATGTAATCGTGAGTAATCGTGATTACTTTCCCAATGTAATCGTAATCGTAATCGACTACTTCCTGATTTTGCTATAATCGTAATCGTAATCGTAATCGCGTGATTCAGAAGTAATCGTAATCGCAATCGATTACATTCATGAAGTAATCACCCCATGTCTGCTTGTAAGTAGGGCTGGGCACAACGATTCGAGTACTCGAATCGAGTACTCGAATCTGAATCGAGTATTAATTTTAATGATTCGAGTCGAGTAGTAAAAGTCGACTTTTTCGAGCACTGAAATTATACGCTCCCCGCCACTGAAAGTTTTAATTTATCAACGAGAATTATAGTTTTGATACTACTTTTCACTGTTGAAGCCTTGAAACCTTGATTGGCCGTATCGTAGCATACGAAACATACAGTAGAAAGTACAAATGTTACTGGAAATAGCACATTTCCGAAGTCATGATCATCCCACAACATTGTCACCAAGTACAATTACATCGGTATGGTCGAAAAAATACCAAAGTATCTTTAATGTGAAGGATTGTGGTCGTATAAAAGGTACATATTTAAACTTTGACATAATAATTCTGTTATGACGTCATAATGCGTGATACTCGATTACTCGACTTGACTCGAAGCATAATACATGATTCAGAATCGAATCACTCCGGTACTCGATTTTGCCCAGCCCGAGTTGTAAGCAAATGGCTTGAAGGCCACAATTTCACGGTGAAATTGACATTGCAGAATATAAAGTAAAAGTAAATATTTGAATGCAAAACGAGAATGTTAGTAAACTGTTTCATGATATCATCGTCTCATCACCTATCTCAGTATGGAACACAGTTAACGTTAGCACAGACACACCGACTTTGCGTGAAATCCGCAATGTGTTAGGTAGGCTATAGTGTCAGATCAGCGTACATCTCTACCATACTCGACCTTGATAGCGAAATTACTGCCCTAATCATTGAGTGTCAACCTTGAGACTTGGCACAGCGTTCGATACTAAAATCAAGACATACCGTGCAAAAGCTCATGACAGATCTAGGTAAGGAGCATCGTTAAAATCAATAGAGACCAATACCGGCTTTGCGTAAAATCTGTTAGCGATAAATGACGAGTCGGCTCTCACTCGAATTGGAAACGAAATTACCACTAACAAAGTTCAGTGAAAAACTTAAAACTTGGTACAGCGTTCGATACTAACATTAAGACTTACCGTGCCAAATGTCATGACCGATCTCGGTATGGAACATCGTCAAAATCAATGAGCTTGGACACCAATACTGACTTTTGAGTAAAATCTGTTTGCGATACACGACGGATCAGCACACACTCAATTTCGGAAACGGAATTACTACCCTTATCTTTAAGTACCAACCCTGAAACTTGGCGCAGTGTTAAATACCACCATCACGACATAACTCACCAACTTTCAAGAATTATCATGGTGTGAAACACCGTCGAAATGGACCTATACCAACAAAGATCGACTCAAGGCATATGACGGTAACCGAGTTCAGATATAGATACGATTGTTACATCACACCTTAAGGGCAACCAGGCTATGTTGCCCCACCTGCTCGGTAATTTTATGAATAGGAGAGAGAAAATCACCGTCTCTTTATTGTGCGCGGCTTTGAGAGAATAGACAGTGAAAGCTTGTTTTGAGCGCTACCGGGGCATGCCCCGGCTAGGCATTCGCAAAGCGAAAACACGAAAGAGAATTCGATTTTCGCAGAGACTTCGCTATATATGGGCAATGGGCATTTACAAGCGAAAGCACAAGAAGAATGCGATTTTTGCTGTGATTTCGGTATATATTGATTGCTGCGCGTCTATAAATGATAAATAATTGTTATTGGACCGAATTTTAGGTGGGGCAATGCTCCAGTTGCCCTATAGGACGAGCCGCCACTGTTAAGGCGTCATGTTGTCGGCTCGGCAGGCATTGGAGGGTATCGGAGTGTGCGCGCGGGCGATCTTATGAAACTTGTCAAGCCCTAGGTGGAAACCAGTGGGGCCCGCAGTGGTCTTGACTTGCGTTACGACTGTGTCCCGTCACCCTACTAAAGGGGGTTCGACGACCGCTCAGGGTCTCCTTCCACAGCCATATTCCAATTCAGGAGTCACCAATGCGGTGTCTACGGGCCCTAGGTAGTCCGCAAGGACCAGATGAGCCGCCCGCGCGCCTGTTTTAAAAATAGATGGAGTAACAGTTTTTACCAGTGAGCTTTTACATAATGAGATATATTTTTTCAGCTATTCTTGTGTAAATCTCACTTACATGTAACTTTTAGTTACTCCCGCCATTTACCCGCTTCAAAATTTTAGTGTTTTTGGGCTGTAACTCGTTTTGTGTTCACAATAGAGAAAACTTTCTTCGTAAGACAGATAGAAACATGATGTTTTGGCATCTTTTGAGCTATATATCATGACTCACGACCAGTGGTTGTCAACACCCTCCGTGCAGAAATTGAGGGGTTGCCAGCTGGAAAGGGGGGCAATCCCCTAAAGCAGGGCTGGCCAACCTTTTCAGCCAAAGGGCCACATTCGATTGACAAACTGTTGCGCGGGCCACAAGCCGCGCGAAGCGCGAAATTTTTTAGAAGTTCACAGGTCAATAATATTGTCACCTGACTGTATTGCGGGCCTGCTGTATATCGCTGGGCTCAGTTTGCAAGGACTGGGCTATTGGAGTCTGGACATATCGATATCGAAAGTTTCGACCAACATGCATCAATCATTTTGTGCCTAGGTTTCATAGTCGACGGTCTTTCTGCGAGTGCAAACGCAAAGTCGCATATGTTGAACGACACTCTGTCTCGTAATCGCGAATATAGTTGGATTCCATCTGATGCATTAGGCGCTCTTTCATTTTCACAAAGGGGCAACAATATTAAAAGCAAGAAATCAAGTGACAACATGTTGCGCGAAGCGTGTAGAAAATTTTTACATTTGATAAATCTATCGCAAAGTATTCTGCTTTATTGTAGTCTACGAAGATCTACCAATATGTGACTGGCTCATGGATCTGGCAATGCGTCGGAACTGATATTTTAGTCATCACATCACAACACTATAAATTTCGGAAATTACCTCGCGGGCCACTCAAAACCTTCTCGCGGGCCACATGTGGCCCGCAGGTTGGCCGGCCCTTCCCTAAAGCCAATTTTTATTGAAGTTTAAGATCACTTTTCGGGATTTAAGAGCCCCCTTTTTCGGTTCAAAGAGACGAGTTATTTTCACTCCACCCTCATGCAAACCTGCCCACAAATCACTCACCAATTGACAAAGTCTGCTTCATTAACCGTCAAGGTTGAAGTTATCTGATTTGAAATTTAGAAGTTACCTTACTTCGCGGGCGCATAGACCACGTACGCACTCGGAGTGAAAGATCATGCTTGGGTCTTTCCACCCAAATCTGTTCTTTCGAGCGTCAACTTAGTGTTTACGCAATACGCAGCGGCGCAAAGCTTTGGAAATCACTACCCTAAGGCATCTTTCGGATGACAAAACCAGACAATGATTTTCCGTGTCCAAGACTTCGTACGTAATAATACAATCTAATACAGCAATTAAAGCATATGCTAAGAACTTCACAATAGAAATCAAGATTCTACATAACATCTCCGCGCACAGGAAATTTCAAGACAATAATGAGATATATCTATATAAAGTAGTTAAGATTGATGAAGAGAAGCAACCAAAATATATAGATATTGCATTAGGGCACCTTGGGATGACAGACAATCACACCACAGCAATGACATAACTTTTATTTTAATGAGTTTGAATCTCTTATTTGGTGTTGTATTTACCCTACAGGAGCAGTTCCCCCTTATCCGGTTATTGTGCCGAGATACCAGAGATGAGCATGGATTAGGATTAGGTTTTGAAAAAACAGGATTTGTGAAATTTTGTCGGATTTGGATCAGACATTTTTTACAGAACGGATTAGGATTTGATTTACCTATTTTCTGGGAGATTGAAATGTCGTGTGGCGAATGGCGACAAACTTTATTCAGATCAATTATTAATGTAATTATGGTACGTAAGTTATCTTGAACCAAGTGAATCGTTGGTTGTGAAAGAAAATTTTCGAATCCCTCCATTGAATAAATTGGTATTTTTTCTGAATTTCCAGTTGGAATCGGATTAGGATTGGACATGGACTTGAATATGAAAAAGTTATGGATTAGGATTTGGATTGGAAGGTTCGGATTTGGATTGGATTAGGACATAGAAATTTCAAATCCGCTCATCTCTGCGAGATACCACAAAATTTCAATCTTCAGTGATGAGTAGCAATACGACACATTGCTCAAACTCGGTGAAGCTTAAAAAACATTCTATTGCCATACTTCAGGCGGATCTTAACCTTGGGACTAGCCAATATAATTACCAGTACATACGTCTGTGTCATTATATAAAACAAAGCGCCACTGATCTTACCACTACGTATAATCAACGGCAAACAGGAGAAAAATTCGGTAGGCCCAATACAATGATTTACCGATATCGCAATACACAGACATCAGATGTATGCAGAAATATGGGTTGATGCAAATCTCCGGCCTCTACGACATGTATCTTGAGCCACTCTATTTACATATGACTGCTGTAGTTGAAGCAGGGCTAATTAAAAGTGTAGAATGAGGACAAGATTCTGAACAGTCAACCACATGCATGCATGCTGCATGTAGCTTAAAAAAGAGTAGTAAATTCCCAAAATGCAGAAATAATGCTGAGGTTCAGCTCTTTCAACAGTCAGACAATTTGTGTTGGTTCAGAAAGAGGTATCTAACATTTTGACGTAATCCATAATACTTTATAAACCAAATTCAATAAGGCCGGATTCACGCACACCTAACATGGATGCAGAGCCGATGGTCAAATAGGAATTACCGAGTCTTCCTCGCAGTCGCAAGTAGGCGGATCAGGGCAGAATAGTCGCATTAGGGCAGAACCATGTCACAGACAGAAACTCACACGCACGCAGCCAGGCAAATCCATGACAATTCTTACAAAAGCAGTCAAAGAAAATATACTGCATCCACACACATATATTCATATAGACTATTTAAATGATGTAAAAGAATCTCCAAGCGCTTCAGCATGATGAAAGAGAGAAATAAAAAATTGAGCGACGTGATTCTACAATCGGGCACATTACCAACATCGGATGCGTTGACCAGCTTAAAGATCCGTTGACGATGGGTTTAATTTGTTGCTGTCAAGACATGCTAGTTGTTGGACGTCGTTCCCACTTCACCGCCAGAATCACTATCAATGTCGATGTAACTCTGCATACCCTTTTCCGGCGAGCCGCCAGAAACGGAAAGCCGCCCCGTTACACTCACTCTCTCGATGCAGTTCGGATTGCTTTTGATAGAGTCATAGCACGCGTCGCAAACTCTAATGGGTTTGCTGGATTGATAAGGAAGCACCGCACGCTTCCGCGAACACGCGTCGCACACAACGAAGCCGCATTTCCTGCAGTGGTGCCGCCTGTTCAACGCCGTGAATTTGCTCTTCCGGCATCTCATGCACTGGTTCGTCTCGCTGTCGGGGACCCAGGTCGGCGCGACGTCGCTCGAGTCCTTGGTGATGCCTTGACGGAATAAGAGACTTAATGTTCCTGCCCTCGTGTTGGAATTATTGTGTGGAATAAATTGCCCTGATAGGATAGGATGTTGGAGATGGATACCAGTCGGGTCTTAATTAAAAATACTCAGTGGAGTGGTCATCCATTATAGGCCTAGGAGATAGGCCTATATATTATATAGCATTTTGATCACCAATGCGCTCCTAATCATTATTTTGAAAGATTGCTGGGATCAGTTTTACCTGCAGATTTGCATGTGTACAGTCATTCATGGTATAGTACCTGGCTTTTTCAACGTTTGTCATAGTCTTGCATGTTCTACGAATTTCCTCCCGTTTTGATTTAGTTGAGTTACATAGCAAGCCCAAATGGTACATTGCAAATACATGGCGCAACGAGTCTGCATGTGCAGAGTGCCGTGATAAAAGAAGATGTACAGTTGATCCTGAAACTAATTTCGCTTAGGTGCTTGGATAACCGGACACGCTCAGCATAAAAATTTCAGATACTCAAGGATGTAGCATTCACTTATCTAATGCAGCATAATAGTACATGCGTAAGCCGATGACGTCATTTCCATAATAGCCTACCTTGACAGATGATAGCACTACCATGTGTTTGGACATTTAATATCTGAAGCAGATTATATTGACACATGAAAAATGAAATATGATGAAACCATAGGAAGCCAACCAACGATACGCTGCGGGGGTAATACGGTAAATACTGAGCCCTAGGCTCACGTAAAATGAAATATATTTACTCTCCACAGTTTTCTGTCAAATGATGTAATCCATGCACCATGATGTAATCAAGCTACTTCATGTAGTTGATTAACGGATTCTAGAGCTTGTGATATCTGCCAGAAAATTAACAGTTCTACCACACCAAAAGTTATCGCTAATGTTTTGTCAATGCAAATCTTCATGGCTAGAAAGAATGTATGTTGGTTGTGTTTGTTGGGTCTTCATAATGTTACAGTAATGAGGCATAGATTTTCAATTGATGATTCGGAAACACAACACTAAAAGGGAACAATACTGAAGCGTTCCCACGTGATTACAAAATCAACAATACTCAGCAAACAACCAGCAATGCTGATTCATAGGTTCGATTGAATTTCCTATTGGGTGTGTAATTGCAAAAGCAGCTGCCATGTCTGAGAATTCACAGATAACTCAGAAATACATTTCACTATAACATCACAGATCAAAATGCTAAGAATATTTAAGATTGACTGGATTTGCCTATGCCTAGTAGACCAGCATTTGAGATATCGATTTGCAAGTAGAAATAAGATTTAGCTGACACCTTGAGAAGCAGAACTTTTCTACCTACTTTGGTATTTGATTGGCACATGAAATGAAACATTAGCTCAAGCCACTATTGAATAGCTGAATCCCCATAGATTCCAACATGATGTGTAAAGTGTACATTGAGGATAGCAGAGGTTGCAATCTCACTCTGTCTCAGGATTTCTCGACCTTAGTAACTTAAATAGTAGTAAGTCTTCTCTTGAATGAGAAAGAAATGTGGGTGAATGATATGCAAGTGTTTATTTTTGGGAAGTGAAACTGATTCTGTTAATTGCAAGAAGTCAATCAGACAAAATGTAATCGGAGGAATCTACAAGAATATAGCAGAGCAAAAGCAATATCAAGAACACCAAGCTTCTGTGGACGTATCGAAAATATAGTAGCCAATATAGGCGAAAGCGAAGATGTGTCATTATCTCCAGGAACGATGGAGGAGTAAAATATCCAATCTGCCCTACAGATACACCAACAATGCCACCACAATATCCAAAGATTAGAATTTTGAAAAATAAATTTCACAAGATTCACAAATAATTTCACTAAAATAGTTTCACGCTTCGAGCAAGACCATTTACTGGAGAGACTCATAGCTCTCAGATTACATTTGGTTTTAGCAGAAACCTAAAATTAGTTTCAGAGCAGAAGGGAATCTCACAAGGCAGTACATTTTCTCCAGCACCTTAGGCTAGAGGTGCTTGGACAATGGAGGTTATAAGTAACTAGAAGGTTATCAAGACGGCATCACCAATTTTTCTTTCCAAGCAATCCCAGCGTGCTGAATGCCTACCAGGGAAGTCACAGAAACCAGTTCTGGTCCGACCCAGCTGAGGAGGAAGAACCTGGACAATCTATCATTACGCTATCTTGTGGAAAAAACATCGCTTTAATTTCACCATGGCCTTCAATATCGACTGAGAAGAAGTTTCGATGACTTCACGGCCTAAAATTGGATCATATCAAGAATGTAACACCATAGTGTCCTATATAGTGTCGACTCAAGCAAATCTCACGCCTCAGTGAAATTGTATCACGTCACAATTTCCATTTGACTGCAGGCAATTTGACGGTCATTTTTGACCGGCGTGCCGAGCATTAAATTTGGTAAAACGGGTATCTATCGAAAGCTGACTCTGCACTGATTACGAAAATATAAATTTTATTCCGCT
>ATSW01011539.1:0-31155 GCA_000444245.1 Botryllus schlosseri
GCAGTCAACACAATGACTTGGACTCGGACTCGAGTCATAATACCATGACTCGGACTCGATCCTCTGTTCGCTGACTTGGACTCGGACTTGACTCGGTGGGAATTGAAAATGACTCGACTTGACTCGAGTCTAAAATATAAAAGTGAGATTGACTTGTGACTCGGAGCCTTGTGACTTGGTTACATCCCTGGAAATAATTCAGGCCACGATGCTCATGCCGAAACCACGTACTTTGTACATATTAGACCGAAAATATACCTTATATAACTTACGAAACGCACGTAGTTGCTTCACCTATATTTGAGTCAGCATCGGAAATTTCCATGCCTCAAATCACCGCATCGCTTTATCTCTATACAGTATGACGGACCACGTCTGTGCAACAGCATTTCGGTAACAATCCGACAGACTTGGAAAACTAGATCACTCTAGTTGTCTAATTTCACTAAATTAGAGCGAAATACCAGTAATCTAATTTTAATATAATTTGTGAAATGTTTCTATGCTCTAATTTTAATTGTAATCTTATTTGTGAAATGCTCTTATACTCTAATTCTAATTCTAATCTAATTTGTGAAATGTTCCTATGCTTTAATTTTAATTCTAATCTTATTTGCGAAATGTTCCTATGCTCTAATTTTTATAGAGTACTAATCTAATTTATTGTTTTCCTGGAAATGCCTTTGTTAGAGGCATAACACTTAGGTAGGAATTTTGGAATCGACTTCGGTCGGAATAGAATTCGCAACCCATTGTTGTTGCAACTGTGGATTTATACCACCACGCTATCTCACAACTGTTTTCTGGGCGTCCTGACCGCGACAGTGACGGACAGTGTCTGGACAATTGCACGACAAGGCAATACGCCCAAGCCTATTTATATCAACAATATTTTTGAACTGAAATCAATTTCAGCATTTCAAAATGCTTTATCAAGCGTTCTTCCGAAATCTCAAACCAGGTCGCTGGCCGCAAAATGTGACCTAGCGGGCTGCGTGTTGGTGACCGCTTGTCTAGTGCGAGCTCGAACTTTCCGGATTGCAAACGGAGTCCTAACATAACTACAGTATGCCTCATGTAGAACGAAATTTTCACACGTTCACCTCTGGCTCAGGGCATAATCAGAATCACTGGCACGACAAACTTGTTAAAATTCAAATAACTATCAATGAGCGACGGCTCTCGGACCTTTCCCTCTGTCAAGGAATAGAGGACTAAGGTAAACCATACTTTCCATATAAATCCTAAAGATTTGTTGCAGATTTTTTCTGGAATTATTTCGGTAATACTTGATGGGGAAAGTCGATGCACACCGTGCGCGTGCAGTCGCGGTCGCGGAAGTCTATAGTTCACTGACTGCACAATAAGATAGCTTTAGATGCCATGTGATCTTGTATTCGCTGATACAGTATTTCGTCATACATTTCTAATTTGATCCACATGATATCATGAATCTCGGCACCTGAACCACGATGCCAAATTATCTGATAGCCGAGAAGAAATAATGATGACATCACTAATAAGTACAAAGATCATATTTGTTTGCCTTACAGCCTCCTATGCACTCGATGTACTGATTCAAGCGAGTCAACCAACTACTAGCATGATATCTATGTCTTATCTATGTCTTATGATGATTTGGCTCATCGTTTCTTTATCGGCCTTAATCGTAGGCCATCGAAAATCGTCAAACAATCGCAAAGTTAGGCGAACCATTGTCTCCATTCTTGTAGGACCTTCGTTTTCTAAATCGGAATTACGTGTGATGTGCGATGAGACAGCTTACCCTTACAAATATCACTATATCGCGTGGTGGAAAAGGCTGAAGCCTCGCACTAGCCTGCAGTCGATTTTAAGAAGATGACGCTGAGAATAGAAACCTAAATAACAAAAGTGCTATATGGAAACTGCATTGAGTAACATGATTTGTCGAGACAGCACGATGTAGTGACTTGTGCATGTATTGCATGCAATATTATGTTCCTTCAACGCGGTGGCCTGAGTTGCTGACAAAAGTACTTTCGATGCATGTACTATTGGTGTGATGCAATGCAAGCTTAGGGCCGTTGTTTCTTCATGGCTTTTCTGCATTGAATAAAACTGTTAATCAGTTGCAAGATGGTATGACAAGTTTTTCGGGACTTTATATGCGGTTCTATATTCATTCTGTAAACATTGATTTCAACTGAATGACTGATTGGCGTGATTGTCTCTCATTTACGCGCGCGATAATATAATTATAAATAATAATGCTTTCAGTTGCCATGAGCACAATCTGTCTGTCAAGTCTCTTCTCTGGTGAATTCGTGACCGATGTGATTTTGCGCGGGTTTTTCCAGTGTCGGCCATGGGATACTAGGTGTTTCCCCTTTCTATAACAATTTGGTAAGATGACGTGATGTCTTATGAACGCGCAATGTGACGTTTCGACAGAAGTTTTTTTACAGAGAATGTATATAACATGGATGGTTTTAGTCATCCTAGCACAACTGGAAAAAGAACTGACTTTGCAATTCTATTACTAACGAACTTGTCAACACCGATAAGAAATGGATAGATTCCGTAACATGGTTACAGAAGTGACACATCGAAAGCAACAACGTGAGTTCTTGACCTAGGCTACACAGCAGCGGCGATTGTGATATTTTTAGATGTATTAGCATCGTGTTTGTGTTCACTCTACAATATTTATAGAGCCCTTTCTCTTCTATTTTTCAGGCGTACCTACGGATTTTGACATACCAAGTATGGTGGAATCACTCAGAATGAGAGATAGGATGCAAAACGGATATTGGGGTGAGTTTGGGTGCGAAATGCTCAAGGAACGCATGGAGACTTCGCTCGGGGAAAGTGACGATGAATTCGATATAAACGGCAAGGTACTAGAAAAGGAACCGAAGTTAACGCGATCAATCGATCCCGACCGTAATGCAGGACGGACATCGAATGTTTTTCTGTCTCTCGCCACAATGCGATTCGAGAGGTCAAACGGCGCGAGCAGCGTGAGTCTGGTAGATGATGTAAACACCGAAAACTCATGGTGTCCGGTGGAAGGAGAACACAGATTGCAGCTATATCCCGGCAGAACCAAATTTCTACATTGGGTAATAAGGGATAGATCTTCTGGTCCAGTCCACGTCTTCGCACTGGAAACTGACGCGGGAAAGCGTCGGTACGTGAGAACGGAAGACCATCACGACTTCCTTATACTCGAGGCGTCAGACGAGTCTGGTGAACCGGTTATTGACAGCAAATCCTCCGATCCCAGATGCTTCGAACATGTTAGAATGCCACTCGCAGGGGGTGATAAAGTTCTACGTTCCCTACATAAGCGCAAAGCCGTTGGAATAAAAAGAGGCTTTATCGCCGTAACTTCAGACGAGCAGGCGCGGTCGTGGCTTCTGATGACATAATACAACGACCCACTCTATTGAATTTGTATGAATAACATACATTATCTATTTTTCTATATTTTACCAAGAGCATTTGCATTCGTTTGAATTCATTCGCATTTATATCTATATAAAACTTTCACTCTACCTTTTCTTGAAGTCTTTACACAATCGACATATATTTATATGCCAACATTTTCGCTATTCTGTCAATCATATGAGCTAAACATATATTTATTCTACAATCAATCGCTGTTATACTGCGAAGATTTTCCTAATACATATATTGTACATTTTTAAAATGGTGGAAAATAAAAGAAAGTCTGTTCCAATAGTTCTGTGACTTGAAGGCATAATCATAATTATAATAATTATTCACAATGATTGATTAAATTCGATCCGCCGAAACGGACTTCTCAAAAACATCAAGCAGATCCATTCTAGAGCTCACTGATATATGGCGAGCGCGGCACTACCCAGCGTGGATATTAACAAAGATTTATAATTTATTAATTTAACTAATTTATAATAACACTTTAGTATATATGAAAGTCGGATTTATTGAGTGAAACCTGAAACTGAGTGAAGAATGATAGTGCAGCCGGATAACACGGAACATATATTACATTTCATTTGAAATATTCCTATACCTGCGATATAAGTAGTAAAATCCCAGGTCATTTTACCACGAACGTCGCGGTTTTTATTGTATTCAATTGTAGGACATTAAACAATTCAGCCAGAGCATTTGCTTCGAGCTCTGTGTACATAGGGTTGCATTAAATAAAATCAATTTAAATCATACATGTTTAAAACAAAGCCATTGTTTAAAACATGTTTGTTATTGCTTTTTTAGGTCATGACGTCACTATTATTCAATTGTGACGTCATAATGGATTAACATGCACAATTGAAAATATAGGGTAAATATAGCTCCTTTGACGAGACATCGACGTAATATAGCTGTTGTACCGACTATTTTGAGGTTTCCAATAATCCAATATCGTTTAAGTCGGCCTTTATAGGCCATATCGTCAACTCCGGTCAAATTTCTATGTTTGACGAAGCATTAAATGTCTGTCTGTCTGTCTGTCTGTCTATATATATATAGGGTGGTAGTCATCCGTAGGTTCATACAACATGATATTTGGGAGGTATTTACACAATTATGACATAATTATACAATCCTAAAAAATTGTGTTTTAAAAAAGGCCTGTTTAAACAGGGGTGTCAAACTCAACTGAAGCCGCGGGCCGGATTGAACACTTCAAATCGCTCGCGGGCTGCACCGAAATTCCTCAATCCCAAAATACATGCTCTTGCTCCTCATCGACGACCTTACTACTACGGTAGTGCACTGAAAAGCCCAGACTGAAAGTGAGTCGTGCTACAAGTCGGCAGCAAAGACCACGATGGGAACGCTTGGGAGCGACAGAGAATGAAGAATGACTGCGAGAGCGTTTGAAAGACGTTCCCAAGAATACTGAAAACGCAAAGACTTCTGAACATCATGAAATTCGTGTCGTGGAGCACAAGGCCAAAAAGGCGATAAGCTCCACTGTGTTGTACATACATACATACGTGCTCTTGTTTTGCAAATTGGCAATAATACGATGATTGGCGGCGGCGATGCCGGCGGTTAAAAGTTATAAACCGAGAAAACAGTGGCTCTAACGAGGATATAAGTAGGCATATTTCGATGATCCCTTCGTTTTAATGATATATCGGCATCAACCCTGCATATGCGTCGTGAGAAATGCAAAAGATTTAACTGTAATCGAGGACGTTGGAATTCGCTTCGTATTGTTATATCGCGATTAGGGTTTATCTCGAGGCTGAAGACCTCTATTATATTTTCCATGTAATTTGCATGTAAGGGTTTAGCATTCACGTTTTCGCTTCTGTGAAAAACTAGTTTTTGGTCAATGAAATGAATTTGCACATTCTTGCCTTCTCAGAATTGGGTGTCAATGCCAGTGACTAGAGATGGTGTGGACGCGAACCTTTTTGAAAGGTTCTGCGTGAACGCGAACGTGAGCTTCGTGACGTCACGTGACGTCATATTGCTAATTCCAACCCTGCATTTCAGTGAAGTGATAGCCTTGCAATACCTAGCGACGATTCGGGCCACATAATGGCTCAATGCTGAAATATCTATTGATGTTTTAAACGTCTACAGATGTATCAACTGGGACAATTTCGACGAGAACTTGCAAGGGAATATAAGCTCACGCCTTAACGGTCAAGGTCAGACCGGACAATGTATTCGGCGTCCCGCGTATTGCTAAGTTGATATTGAGCAGAGCAGTGCTTTTCAACCTTTTTGAGCTTCATTCGCACTTTTTTTGTAAAATTAATTTCATTCGCACAAACTAACCGAATATTGAAAAACCACCATTTATTTGCTCAGATGTGCAACAAATTGGCTACTATGTAACTTAAGTTATCAAGGGTCTCACTAAAAAAGCTACTATTTTTGCTCGTTTTGATTTCAACTATTTCACTAAAACCCTTCTACTTGTGCTTGTATGGCCAGGTCTCAAAGCAGGGGTCACCAACACAGCCGCGGGCCGCATGAGGCCTGTGAGGTCATATTTTGCGGCCCGTGATCTGATATAAGATTTCGGAAGAACACCCAGTACTGAAATTTATTTCAGTTTGAAAATATTTTTGACGTTGGTCAAAATATGCTATTCTCCTGTGCCGAACACCACTATATTCCTCACCAGCTGATACGGCCTCGGTGATGGTATAATAACATTCAATGGAGGAAGAATTAGCTGATATAAATGGGCAATTAGCATATTGCCTTGGCGCACAATGGTGGTGACACCGTCAAGACCGAAACAATTAGAAAACGACTCAGGGTCCTGCCACAATAGCAATCTTCACGAGAAGATAGTTTTCCATCAAATACCGTGTCTAGCTAACACCAATATCGATTAGTCGTTGAAAATGTGGTCAGGTATCGTGCACAGATCACAGTTCAAAGTCGAATGAAAGTGATGATCAAGATATTTTTGTTGCTTTTATCGATATCCCATTTACTGTCTCGCGAGTATGTGGGAAGAGCAAATATACTCATTACTCATGATATGTGTTCTGCTCTTTAGCTCAATCTAACTTGATAATTTCATGACAGTTTACAAACGTTAAAGCTGCCTTTTAGACTACCACCAAAATCGGAGATTTTGTGCCAGCTCGCGACCCGAGCCTCACCCAAGTATAGAAATTCATTTTTTTATAATTACAGTAGTATGCTATGATTTTATGGACATGCATGACATACAGAACGCGCACACCACATTTCTATCCAACACAGCTCTACAGGTCTGACACACGCGATTTCAAATTGGGGTGATTAAATTCATTTTCGTGTCGCAGCTGTTGTAGGCCTACTACTGTCTATACTCAGATTGCAAGAACGGGACTATGCCGTGCCGACAATGGATCATATCCATCTCGTATGGTTTGGCCCATCCAGTATCGGTCATTTTTGCNAAGGTTTTGTCGACGCTTATTTTTGGCACCGCATTTTATCAGCCGTTTGTTAGCCAAAACTTTGCGTNTTCATGTGGCTGGACAGTAGGACACAGAAGGGGTTGGCCTCGAAATGAATGAGTATCATAGACCNGAAGTCGCTCGTTGCACATCCCTAGTCCCTAAAGTAGTTAATCCCAACGGTTTTNGGCCATGTTTTCCAGAAAAACCAATCGGACAAATCTTATCACGAATTCTCATGATAAAGACATATTTTCTGCGTGTCTCGCTTATTCGCTCCAGTACCCAACACCGTGACCTTACGATCGCAGAATTTTGCCATAAATTGAACAAATATTACATACATATTAACAGACACGACAGTTCTGGNACCGTGTCNACCCAAAATTATACCCTTTGCGGTCTATACTTTANTAACCCTTGAAGGGTATCGTTACAGCAACTTGCAAATGGGAGTCTGAAATGATGGTATTTCCTACTATCCTCGTGCCTTGCACCAATCGAATAGTTATTACGGAAGTATGATGATCGTTTAGCGAAAGTAAGCAGAAAGTCAATTTAACATCATTTCCCAGCCTATTGCAAGCTCAGACTGGCTGATATACTGTATGTCTGCCACTACACCAGCTTCCNCTACAAGCAATTCCACAGCACACTCACCACAAGACCCGAGGAAAACGGCAGTCGCCATATCGAACGCCTGATATTTCGACTACGGTCAGGACACTGTGGAGTAGCATCCCATTTATTCCGAATCGGCTGCTCAGACTCTCCGATGTGCGAAGAATGCGATGTCATCGAAACAGTCGAACACTTTTTGATATCGTGCATTAAATACGACTTTCATCGATCATTTTTAATAACCTATTGCAATCAGTGACATGTACCATTCACCACACGCAACCTACTCTCGTCATCGCAATTGTCCACTGCCGTCGCTGAGTTCGTGATAAGTTGTAATAAGTTCATTTAGTTACTGCTTGATTTGAATTTCCTGTCGACCGTGGCGCACAAGGCCATAAATGGCGAAAAGCACCACTCATGTTTGTGATAATAATAATAATAGTAACACCAGCTTCCAAACCAGACTTTTGGTTACATAATAAATATAGTGCGAAAATATTATTGACTACGGCTTGTGAGAGCTACGACTAGTGGTGCGTCGTAAGTTGAACAAGTTTTTACAATTGCGTCGCAACAACAAAAGTTACACTGCCCTTGAATTTCCTATTAGGTTTATTTGAATTATTCCAGGTCAGAAAAATTAACAATTATCATTCACTACTTTCATTCGCACCGTTCGCACCACCTTCGTCATTCGCACTCATCCGGGATTTTCATTCGCACCGTTCGCACCATGTTCGTCATTCGCACTGCAATTTTGTTCATTCGCACAAGTGCGAACCGTCACACAGGTTGAAAAGCACTGGAGCAGAGTGTGAAACGGAGTTCCTTACTTGCTATACCAATATTACCCCTTTAACAAGTTATACAGCAGTAGCCAACACCCCAATCCACGGAGTTGGTTTTTATGATACAATAAACATATGAAGTCGAGATTGACACCGTACGCCTGCTAGATTTTTTACGTCAGACAACGATATCAATTTCATTGATTGGTTGGATAAGAGTCATTCGCTGACTACCTACATGTAGTGTTTCGCTCTTGATGTTGTGTGATTGCGGGTCAAGTTCACAGCAGACATGAGTCACTAAATATTCGCAAACGGAAAGCTGGATATTTCGAGCAAGCTGTTGTAACAAACAAGTAAAATGTTTGAGATTGTCAAGGTGCATGCTCGTTTAGTGTTGATTTTTATGCTGCCAGCGCCATGCATATACCGGGCCCGCAGTTGAAATGCAATAAATTTCAACCAAAGATGCTATAATGAAGTGAAAATAGTAATATATGAAAAAGGTTCACAGTGCAGAACCTACCAAGGTTCGTCTGTGAACGTGAACCTCTAAATATCTGAGGTTCACACACAGAACGCGAACGTGAACCTCACGTTCACACCATCCCTACCAGTGACCTGTTCCTAATAGTGACCAGAAACCACAACACCACAGTCGGCCTATAAANATACTCGAGATGGGTGGTCTTTAAGGACCATTNAATGGGAGCATTTCTTANTAAATTATCAATATTTATTAGAAATGTGCTGGATAATACACGCATTTTTCAAACTACCCAGNATTGCTTCGCGGACCGGATGCGACCCGCGTGCCTTATGTTTGACACCCTATTAAAACAGTTTTTAAACAAAGTGACCCGACCCCATTTTTTTCGTCTGACTGCGCGCCTCAGTATGTATGTATGTGTGNATAGCATACACCGTACAGAGGTATACAGTGCATTTTACAGTGTACAATTGTATATACAATATACATACGAACAGTGAATATAATAGTAGGTACTAATAACACTATTTCAATGCGAATGAAATTTCGTCGCAAAATACAGTTATGGAATCACTGTGCTATACATTGTCACAACGAATGGTATTTGAAAAGCACCTTTGAAGTCAACCCATCTCCAGCAAGTTCATTCCTCAGTAGGAGAAGGTTCAGAAATGAGCTGAATGACTGACGTGGTTTTCTTTCGTGATTGATCTGCATTCCCAAGTCAAATTCTCAGTTGCAAATAAACCGTGTTTGCAAATCTCAGGAATGGAGCATGCGAATGATGTAGAAGGCTGCGGAAGCCCATAAATATTATCGAAGCAAAGAGGCAAACAGGCAAACAGTTTGAGCCGAAACAGGAATGCATTCCTATTCACGGATGGATCATCCTACTTACCATGCTAACATATCATAGTNGAGTAACGCTTAAAGTTCATTGCCGGTGCCGGGGAATTTACAAAAATGATTATTTTGCAAGAGTCCGATCTTCCTAATGTCAAACGAGGTAGACAGACATGTTGTCATACCATGTTCAGAATTCAAAAAGTCTATGTNNTGTGAGCTCGGTACTTCCCGCAGAGGCGTATTGGGGATGTAGGTTTGCACAGGTACTTTCCAACTTCCTTCTACCTTCGCACACAATACTTTATGGCTTATAACAATGCGATCCGAAAAAAGACTCAATAGCTCTGTTCTTGTTGCCTTATATATGATCTTGCGCTAGTTCCTTATCGTCCCTTATAAATAACGACCGTAGCGTAGAACTGGCGAGCACTATAAAGTAGCAGCGTCATGAGCGAGAAGACGGTATCGGTGACCATAAGCACTGAACAGTTTACTACTAGATCGCCGTCAGTTACTGAAATTCACAAAAAGACATACCCNTGGACACGGGAAAGGTTGGAAGATTTGCGACCACAAAAGACAAACTTTCGAGAGATTTCCGAGCTCCCGCCTCCAAGCTTGCAGAGGAACGTCGCCGATGAGATCGGTAGTTGCACAAGTACATGTAGAAAGATGATNCGAGGGAGAAAATGGGTGAAAATAAGGAGTGAGCAAACCGGGAATCTTTGGCAAATTCCAACGGACTTACCATCTACGACCATACCTGTGTCGCTCGAAGTCGCTGACTGGAACGTGTGCGACTGGGATCTGGGTGAAAATATTCACGTTTTTGCGTTCGAAGATAGAATAAATCAAGATATATACTATGTTAAGTATCGACAGCATGGTGAAACTCGGAGTTTGATAACAGCAAGTGATGATGTTGATCCGATGTCGCTAACAATGACTGAAATGAAAACAGACCTTCGATGCTTCCATCTTATTCGCGAAAGAGCGACACGCGACCGGAACTGGCGGGCTTATAACATGTCTCCGGTGTCAGCCCATGACATACCGAAAGACCAGCGCCCCGCTGTTGCGGAAGAAAACGGTAGTTTAGTAATAGTGCAAGGGCTGCGTCATGCTGTACAATGGGATTTGAGATATAGAAGTCAGAAACAACACCCGGAGTATAAATTATAATATTCGCATATCGAACGTTTTATGAATCGGAATGATATAAAATATATGGTGAATGGAATTAATGAGGTAGATTACTCTGAAGTTAATAACGAGTAGCCTAATTGTCTTCAGCTTATTTCATAGGGTATAGGTAACAATGTAAACTTTCCAGAATAGAATTGCGTTATTGTTTCATCTGCTTCTAATTACAGAATGGCAATTGTATGATGTATGATAACTATATGAGTTAACGAAATTCGAAAACATGCATTAGCGACGTTACGATTTTAATGCTGTGATGTACAGGAGTGTGAATTTATTGTAGGGCCCACTTGAACAGGCATTGCGCTCGTCGTTGTCACGTGGTCGCAAATTAAAGTTGAAAGTTTGAAAAATATTTGGTCACTGTATTCGAATGGTGGCTACAAGATTTATTGCACTTCATCAATCTCTGTCGTNTCCCGGTCACGCGCCATCGCTTCCTAACCCAATCAATCATTATTACTGAAATTTTCATTGAANCAAAACACCACAAGATTGCGATATAATGAAAAGATTGTAGGGCGTCGAAACGACTTCGAGTATGGTCTTTTAATCATACGCCCTTTTCGAAATTTCTGGGTAATATCGGCTGACCACTATCTCAGAATACTTCATTCGGCCGTGAACTAATATCTGAAATTCGTTCTCTGAGTCATCACTTGGATCCGACTCCCGTTATACCCTATTTTCTACGAAACTACGACGTTCGTTGCGTCGGGTCAGGTTTTTGATCGCATTTTACTGCTTATTATAGAAAAAAGAGACTAATTCCCAAAACAGAGGACATTTAGGCGTCTTCCGGGACACTTTCAGTTACCTGAAAAAAGAGGACAAATCCCATTAAAAGACGGCGTATGGTAAACCCTGGTAGTGTCTTACCTAGCTGCAGACACAACAAATCGCACAGCACACTGCGTTTACGTCACGTCTTTCTCTTCATTTGAACAAATGCAATTTTCGGCAGTATTTGGACAATAGTCTGCGGGGCGCGAAATTTGATGAAATCGCCACGAATCGAAAATCACTGGGGTACTGACTACGAACATGTATGTATAATATGCTGNATTCTGCTCATGGACCTGGAGCCCCTCAAAGTGGCCTTGAATTCTACATTGTGACGCCATTGTTTGCGATTACGCATGTTATTTGGAAATGTTCCATTGCGTCCGTATTTTAGCAATCTTTTATAATTAAGCCTCCGCGCGGATAGGCCGTTTCGACTGCTGTTATAAAGCGTCGGCGAACCACCGATTGTTGGTTATTTACGTTGTCGCAACATTAATTGTATAACTTACTTTCGCCTTACGTTGTTATCAAGTCCATTCGGTCCTATATGTTGCTGTTCTACGGGTCGGCTATCTTCATTCGAATCCGACTTGAACGTGTTATTAAAATCCAACTCGTGGAAAACATGTATGAAATACGCAAGATAAGCACCCGTTAGACAGGCTTCGCGCCTATAATCGGCAGCACAGGATTCAGACTGCCACNCGNAGTTTAAAGAGAGTCCGTATTTTCGATTGCGAAAAGATGGTAACCCTAGTATTGCACCTTGCAAACGCAATGATAACTAAATTGCAAGACGTGCTTGAATCTGAGTCACAAAGTACTATCACACGGCTCACAATAATCACCTTAACAAATCTTGTATACCTATGATAGTTCACCTTTTTGCGTTGCTTTGATACAAGGCTGCACGACCACCGGACTACAACTAACAGTTTCACATGAGCACAAGATAGCACACATACAGTTGAAACCACGAAAATGTATTAGGAATACAGGAACATATCAATGCGCAAGATAGACATCGCTGCAGACACCCTACGACAGGTTCCGGCAATTCCTGTAATGGTCACCATAGAATCTCCCTAAATTTGCAGGTAGTGAGCACGCAGTATTGCGAGCTATGTCTAATTATTATCCNAGTGTCGTAACTGATGCGACCCATGCAAGAGAAATGCAGTCGAATTCTAGTCATAAACAGTGCACANCACACATAGCGACTTCCAAAGTCAGCCGATGAGAGTGAAAGGCTGNCACAATTGCAAGACCAGGGATATCTAAAACTAGATATCCCTGTTGCAGGACACATCTTCCAGATGGTGTCACATGAGCGATTTTGTGACCAGAATCCGAGACTGCACCCAGGGGTGTAGGCCACAGCAAGGCATTTGCGACTCTCGCGATTGAAAGATACTAGTNGATAAATGCATAGCCTACTTGCCTCAAGGATAACAGAAGCAGTATTAAAATATATACTGCNTGACTACTCTAGCTATAGATATCCCTGATGACTACGCAGTGCGAGCTAATGAAACCCGCTTGAATACTTTGAATAGGTAGAAATTAGCTATNTAACACCTCTCGTTATTCTACCGCCAAGCTACTGCGCAACTTCACAGTAGCCAGGACCTAGAAACCTTGCTTTCACGTTTCACCTGCTGAGTATACAACCAATNGCTTATNGTCGATGCAAAATATCATGTCAATAAAATGTAGTAGTTTGAGACAAACAGACGTACACAACAGATAACACTATGTCAACGGAAAACGCATTCAAAACACCACGGAATTAGACACTGAATAGGGCTGATGTTCAGAACAAACGTCGGCCATCCGATCATGGCGTAACAAAAACGTCATCTTATCTTTCTAGTTTTTTCATGGTGGAGTGCGAAAGATATAACAAATGAATTTACAACTCGAAAATTCATTACCTAGTAAAGAATGTATATGGCAACGACAGCGACATCTCATACCAACCGTCAGATCGAATAAGATATTGAAAAGTGCATGCACTTTTCAATAACACCACATATATCAAACTGCATGCTATGTATTCCACGATTTCAATAGGACCTCCAAAATACTGTTGATAGACACACTTGCAAAACAATAATAGGCNCCGTCTACGAGTAAAGTACCTCCTAAGAGACAAATTTCCAGTCCAACACGGCGCGCGCGTTCGGCGAGACCAGTCCAGCCGCCCGCCACCGGGGACCGACCCACAGTGGCACGGATATGTTTCTTCAATCTTACGAGAGTAATATAATATTGCACTTTTAGCTGTTCATAATCTTGCCGCACATCACGGAATTGCCCTGCTGCAACGGTAAAGTTTTGCCGAAATTTTTCGCTTTTCGTCTCGTGAGCGTCAAAAGTTTTCTGTGGGTCCCTTTGACCTTTTCGAATTTTCTCAATGATTTCCTGCAAAACGTTTACGAAAATGAGAAGGTTGGAAAGAGATGGTTGGCATGGGTAACAGAGGTTTATTGACGGGGTTCATATTGACATTTTTACAGCGCACGGGTATACATTTTTCATCCAAATTGTACTGGATATTTGATAAAATTGTTAGGTTACCTAAAGAGACGCTGCNCACTAATTTCGGTGCAATTATTCCAACCTATAGAGGCATTGCTGTAAGAGAGAAAAGTTTTGGATTTATTCAATAAAACTAAATAATAGAAATTTACTGGTTACTCCATGAAATTGTTAGGATGTCCNAAAATAACGATGCACAACAAATTTGGCTCACCTCCAACCAGTACAAGCAAAGTTATTGGAGTACAAAATTTTGGATTTGGAAAAAGTAGCATTCACGGTGGCTAATTCTTGAATTATTTATTTAAGTCTAACCACCGTAAATATTATGATTTGAAATCTCAAAGTTTGAACGTCAATGACTTCGTTTCCANTGGTTTGAATTGAGCCCAAATTTGGTTTGCAGCGTTTTTTTAGGTAACCAATCAATTTTTTATGAAGTAGACAATAGAATTTAAAAGAAGGGTATTTTTGAACAGCCGTATTATACATTGTTGGTGGCTCGTACATAATTGGTCCTAGTTTTAATCAGGGGTGTTCAAAGTACTCATCGTCGGTACTCATGTTTTTAATCAAGTAAAAACTGAAAACTGAGTCGTCTAANATCATAACCANGTGANGAAGTACTACAAGTAGAGAAAATCTACTTGTAGCACTTNGAAAAGTAGAACTACTTCGTTACTGGCAACCTCTGGATTTAATTAGGGTTCCATGGAATTGGAAGTAATGATCGAGACCAGACTNGTATCAANTACTGGATTTTCAAAAAGCTNAACTAAAACTAGAACTNGAACNACTCANTTTTNAAAACTNGCAACTNGAACTANAACNACCAACTTTTNAAAATNNNNANNTNNNANTAGANCTACNNNCANTCGACTTTTCNANNCTNGCAACGTAGANNCAACGACNTTTANNNATTNNNAGNANNNTANTTNACTCAATCTNTCGACNTAGAGCNTNNCAACGTNATTNNAGTTTCTNANNNNCNGAANNANAANTGACNNNCTCTNNCATAGAGNTNCNCAACTGNNANTAGAACTGTNNNANAACNGAACTAGAACTACTCAATATCCAAAATCTGCGACTAGAACTACTCAAAAAAAAGACGTTAGTTAGTTGACCGNCAACTAACTAAATGAGTAGTCTGTGCAAGTCACATCGAGACAGATAGAATTGAGAAGTATGAATTCATGACATAGTCCTAATCCTTAAGCGACAGTCGATTTGCCTACTCCCCACTCCCACTGCCATAGGCTGAGCGGGAAAAAAGATTTGCGACGGGCATGAATTTTCAACAAGGACGTGACGTCACCAAAGCTAAGATTACAATTTCCAAATCCAAAATTTCTGAAGAAACAACCCCACTCTGCGCCAGTGTCTACTGCCCAGTCCAATTTCAAACTCAAAATAAAAGCATTGGTCACTGTATCAACCGCAAATTATGTACTGACAAATCTCTTTATCTCATAAAATCTCAAACTATACTTAAATTTCAAACAGCATACTCACGTGAACGTAAAATCTGGATATGATATCCTTATACAAGATTTTGGCGGTAGAGATGAGAAACCCGTGAACACCGACAAATCTATAGAAGCCTGCATGTCAGCGGAATGACGGACTGAAGCGCGGACTATCGGCGATTCCAGCGACAGCCGGCATTGAACTGATAACGCTCCGCTGCGAAAAGGAAACGCGCATTGTAAGATGTATGTTCTTTAACTTCTTTGACGAGAACGATCAAGACTTACCCGGTAGTGGTTACGATCTCGACAGTTCGACTCCAGAGCGAAAAATCAATTTCCGCGGTGATTTTTGTAGAAATGGCGCCCAACACTTCGGCTTTCACGCGCAGCCCTGACGCCATCGGTATGTGCTGCAAGATAGTGTTACGGTGGATATTTGCGCGGCAAAAAGTTTGCTTTTGGTAAACATTAAAGTTGATAGATTATAATATATGATCACATATTATGTAATAAACAGATTGCCACAAATTATGAAATACACACATGTTCAGTGAACCGAATGAGCAAACTTTGTTCGCATTTGTAGTGTGACCTGGGACGGCTCATTTGATATCTATGCATACCACGGCACAATCAGCATATCATAGTGAATAGGTATGGTATGAAAGAGATGAAAGCATTGTTAATATTATGCATAGGAATCGGTGGCTCAAAACTAATAAATCTCAATAATGACGTCACAAACGCTCACTTCGAGATGGTCCACCAACATCAACATGGCTTCCACCCCGCTCGGTTCTCCGGAGCTACCCTTCCACGCCAGGGCCATCATCTCGCCGTAGCCCCGGAAGAAGGTCAAAGGTCGTAATTTGACACCCATCATGATGGACGACATGCCGACCATGGAGTCGAATTCCTCTTCTCCCGGATCGTGAGCGCTGCCGATGAGAGATTCCAGGCCTTGCACGACGATACCAGCCTGAGAGGTGGGAAGCCATACTGTTACGGTGTACTGCACAAAAGCCAGGTGGTCACTGGTCCAGTGGTCCGTAACGAAATATTTCTAATTTTTCGGAGTGCTTATACTACCTACTAAAGGGATTATATTTCTAGACTACTTCCACTTCTACTTGACATTTTTACTACATACTTTTTACGCCATGAATTTTGGTCACATCACTTTCGTGGCTGAAANGTGATATCAACTGGGCAAAACAGCCCCCTTATCGNACCAACTTAAAATGAGTTCTAACTTGCACCTATTTGTTGGGTTGATCTCAATGCTGTCCCCTGTGATTTATGAAACTGCATACTTGATTACCTTTTGGAAGTTCATTTACCAGTTCCCCTCAAGTAGGTTTGATTAGAGGTCGACCGATATCGAAATTAGCAAGTCGATACCGATTATCGACACACTTGCATGGCCGATATCCGATAACGTAAGCCGATATTTATATGGAAGGAGCGGAGAACCATTTCCCNAAAAAATATATATATTAGGCACGATGGCACTTGTACACGCCACAGAAAGATGAATAACAAAGAAGCAAACTGAAATGAGAAAGAATTGTTGGTCAAATGTGCACATTCATTGAAGTTTGGGCTAGCCCAAAAAGCAAAACGTGAAACAAAATTGCAGATCGGTCCAGTAGAGGTAGATTGTAACGATATGACCACTAGGGCAAGTTTTTGTTGCAGTTAAATCCGTGGAAAGTTGCATTTATTTTTGACAAAAGTTGGAGTAAATAGCTGCATTTATTTTTTCACAAAAGTTGCACTAAAAGACCAAATTTTGCTAGGTCAACTTCCCAGATTGACTAAAAAAAGTCAATTTTCCCGCTCAGCTCCCGAAATACCCGTAAAAACGTTACTTCGGTGCTGATTTACGGTGTTTCAGTCGAATTTGGACGTGTATTTCACCAATATCAAAAATACTTTCATGAAAAATCGAAAAAGTTGCGAAAAGTTGCATGAAAAAAAGGAAAAAAGTTACACGATAAGATTCCTTCAAACAGATTAAAACAGCATTCTACATATCTTACGAGTATTTAGGAAGCCGCCGGAAGCTGTAATAAAAGGTTGCAAAAGTTTCAAAAACTTGTGATCACATATATGTGAATAAAGTCATTAGCTAATGTCAGTAATGATCTTTCAGAATATAATAAAATATGACTGTGGATAACATACCTCTGTCAAAGCGATGGAGTTTCCTTGGCTGTGCAACGTGAAGTCAGAACCAGTACGCCTCATCATGCCTGCGTTACTATATTCCATGAAAAGACCGTAAGTAACGTGAGCATCGTCAGTACTAAAAGCAACACGAATCAGTATAAGTCAGGCACACAGTGGAGCGCTAAGTGCAAAGATCTTACGAGAATAAGACACCGGTGAAGGCGGAAGCCATCCCCGAATTTGCTAGCGTCCAGTAATTTGAAATCGTGCGGTCCTTGAGCACTTTGAGAATCACGTCCCTTGAGAAAATGGTAATGAATATATCTTCAATTTTATGATAACACAGGTCTACAAAATAATGATAGGATGACATTAAATTATCCTCTATACTATATATCATGAAATGTACAACCTGAGCAGCATTTTCAGTGACTTTCACCTATAATACATGAATCACATATCCTCTTAGTAGTTTTGACAATTTTCACAGTTTTGGCGAAGTCTACCCAATATGCATATCATCAGCATCCGCACATTAGCTCAAACGACACAAACTAAAAATATTTGGTGACTTGAAATTGACTCAACATTGGAAAATTTGATTGACATGACGTGCGAGTCAACTTGAAAACTTGTGGTGACTCAAAATGACTTGATCCCAACACTGCTTCATACAGGGATAACATTGCTCATTATTGTAATTTCACTTTTTGAAAACAAATTTCGCATACTTTGAAGGATGATTTGTCTTGATGATGTCCATAATTTTTTGATACATGAAGTTTGAAAATTCCTTCGACTTGGCTTCCGGCAGCGAGAGAAGAATGTTTCTGATGCTGACTTCGCTTGGGTTGTTTGTGAGAATTAAAATACCCGCAGCTGACCGGATGGTGTTGTCGTACCATCTGACGTTCAGATGGTAGATCCTATTCATCACTGCATGAAACTGCAATAAAAATGTTATTACGACACTTGAAATACGTTCGTAATGACAGATGGCGGCGGATGGTTGGGATTTGTTGCTATTTTATTTTTCGCAGATTTAACTTTGTACTTTTGTCATCTTGTGTTACGATCCTGGTGTTGTGAAGTTTTGAATTGATAAAATTATCAAACAAAATCTCATGATCAGACCTATTTGCTGGGACGAAACTTATTCTAAGCAACCATAAAATAAAAAATCTGGACACCACTGCTATACGCCACTTTTCCGTTGATGTTTGCGATATTCATGGTGTTTTTCAACTACAATCGTCATTTACTCCAGGCCGATATTCTCTGTTATAATTCTGTATCGGCCGACTTGTAGCACGGCCCACTTCTCGGTTCTTTTAAAACACTGCTTACGCAGATCTGTTAGTAAGCAATAGCCAAGATCAGTGGTTCTCAAACAATTTTTTAAACGTCCCCTTAATGATGGTGATAAATTTCGCGCCCCCCTCACTGTGATATCACAAAATATCAAAGAGAGCAATCAGAATTCTAGCAATCCCAACGGATAGTTTGATGGCATTGAAGGTCATCGCTGTTGACGAGATAATTCTCAAATATGAAATTAGGACAATAGACAGAGCAATAACCGTGAGTTGGAGGTAAATCGCGCATAACGTATTTAACTGCGGCTTCGCGTACCCCTTCAGATGCTTCCACGCCCCCCAAGGGTTGCGCGCCCTCCGGTTTGAGAACCACTGGCCTAGATAAACATCCTACACTTGGGATGGAATTCTGGAGTCGACCACGGTAGGACTCAAACCCACAACTAATTTATGCTGCAGCTGTGGATCAGCCTTATTGAAATTAATTCTGTATTAAAATGTAAACACGGACGAGTAATTCACATCACCGACTTCCAAGTTATTGCTTTGCAAACTTACGTCGCTTCCAAAATGCTTCGAGTCAAAGACAGTCAGTGTGATAAGAGCGTGATGGCATACAAGATCGAATTTGCTCTTTTCGGCCAAATGAACAAGACGATTGATGAACTCGGGCATGCCGGAATTTCTTGCGATCAGTATGTGATGATTTTGGGTTTCTTCCGTGGTAGATTGAATGAAGCCGTCTTCTATCAGACGAATGATCTTTTGTGGAAGCTGCAGCAAACGGAAAATATAGCAATTAGCAGGTTTTTTTTCTTCATTAGGTACACAGTGAAGCGATAGTAGCCTATATGTATTACCTAGCAAGTTATGTTCACACTTTATCATTTCTCATTTCAGGTATTATGAACCAGAAAATCTATCAGTCGTGGGTTTATGTGCCATGCCCAAGGCTGGGAACAATGATTCGCGTAACGTAATTAATTTGAATCGAGTTTTAATTGTAATGAGTCGGGTCTAGTAGTGAGAGATAACAGAGACGATTTTCGAGTTCGAAATTATACGTCTTTTGCAGGGTTGTAACCAACTCACAAGGTTCTGACCAAGACACAAGTCAATCTCTCTTTTATAGTTTTGACTCGAGTCAAGTCAAGTCATTTTCAATTCACCACCGCGTCAAGTCCGAGTCCAAGTCAGCCAGTAGAGAGTCAGAGTGTTTTGACTCGAGTCCGAGTCCAAGTAATTATGTTCACTGTTCAGTTTTCAGTACAATCCAGTCCAACCCACTTTTTTCAACTCTGCTTGAGTGATATAGAATGGTTCGCATTCATAATATCGTAATTTTCCTCAGTCTTAACAGTTTCTGGCCCTATTTTCCAAGTATCAGGACTGATAGACGAAATACCAATAAGANNGGTGACTTTACTATTCTTCAAAGTTACAATGAAATGTCTGTCTTGGTAATCCTAGTCTTGAGTCATATGACTTGGGATGAGTCATGCACAATGACTCGAGTACAAGTCGTCGAAGTCGAGAGTCAATACAGAAATTNACTTGAGTCAAGTCAAAGCCAATTAATACTTGATTGCGTCACTCAGATACTCCATTTTGCCCAGCTCTAGTCATGGCCCATCAAATTATTAAGATATTCTGCTGCTTGGTAATGGTAGCGCTGGTAANGCTGAGTGTAGTGAAAAGTACCAATGATGTGCCATGTAATTGTATACCTATTCTAAAAAAATNTGTTAATCCGTGGAAACCTGGACTTTCATTGTCNTTATCAACAATCTAAATAGCCAACTAACAAATTTTACTAACTTAAATGTGATATACGCCTACAACTACATATATTTGAATTAGATNTAATAATTACAGCTTGATGCTAGGTCAGGCTATGCTTTTAGCTTAAAGATTATGAACAGTCAGCACTGCAGAAACCTACCATGTATTCAAACCAAAAATTCAAATGTCAATAAAATGAATACAGATAGCCTTATCTTACTGAAAGCCTACAAAGAATTAGGGAGTGATAAATCCACCTATATATGATGATTCATCAGTTAAACTGGCGGTAGATAACAAACAGCTGAACAAGCCAACTAAGCTGGTTCTGATAAGTTTTCAATATAAAAAATTAATATTATGGGTTTTGCATATCTTACCTCTCTTTTGCAATTTCCTGGCTTTGCGGCACAAAACTTTTTCAGAACCGCACCGATGGCGAGTCCGACCGTGTCTTTGATCTTGGCACTGGAAATTTTTCCTTGATAGATTTTCTGTCGATGTAAAGTCAATAGTTACCCACTATTCAACGCTGTCAATTACTAAACACTAATGCACGTTACTCTTAACTACAGTATCCTCCACAATGAGAACAGCCTTAAAGGCCGAAATGTATTCTTGCATACAATAATTTTGGGGTTTAAAATCTACAATTAAAATCTTGACGACTTTTCGCTTGTTTCCAAATAATATCTTTTATCTGGTAACATTTTTGATGTATGTATGATGTATTATGTATTATGTATTATGATGTATATATGTCACGGTGTTTTATTGCCGAGCATGGCTTGCCTCATCTACCAGTAAATTAACTTGGTTGTAGTAACAACGACAGTTTGGATATCAAGTATATCATTCGCAAATATATTTAAATATACATTATAGCGTACACACCTGTATCATACGTACAACTTCATATCAGCACACATACTAAATAGAATCTTTCCGTCCATACAATACAAAGGTAGAAAGTCTTGTATGAATTACCAGAAGATCTCTCAAAACTTTCTCGGACGGGTGGGAAGAGAATGCGATCCCGGTCAAAGCCCGTTCGACTGCGCCTTCCATATTCTTGTCGTTGATGTTCAAATACTCCAACAGGGCGTCTTGTGAAGATTCAGTTTGCGCAGCGGCGAGTATATCCAGCAATGTGTATCTACAAATCGGAAATATGAAATCAGTGGCGATGAAAATTTTACTGGAAGGAGCGTCGTCAGAAGAAAAAAAACTCACAGAATGCTCTTGAACTGTTTTGTTTTCAATAGTTTCAGCAGCGTTGCTTTGTCAGCCTGTCTCGCCGCCCGCACAGCGGAAATGTACGCCTGCGCCGATGTGATATTCGCCATGTTTTTCTTCGATAATTCATCGGACAAATCCGTTATGATTTGGATTACCTAAATTAGCGTTGCCATATTTTGAGTTCCGGAAAAGAGGACAATTTTTACAAATGACAAAACTTCCTAAAAATCCGACGAGAAAACGGGTAATTTGAGAATATTTACTGGGAACAATGCTGTGTTGACTAAAAAAAGGTAATTTTCCAGAATCGATTCATAAAAGACCCGCTCTAACATTAGATTTTGTTCATCCTTGCTGACGCTCCCATCGAAAATCAGTTTTTTCGCATAATTTATGCCCGGATATAGTTGTGGCTGTACTCGCTGTAAAATCGCCTAGCTGTCAAAGCTTTTAAGGAGGACGAATTGCAAAAAAGAGGACACTTGAGCGTCTTCGAAGGCAATTTTCGATTTCTTGAAAAAGGAGGACGTGTGATAACGTTACCTAAATGTGATATAAATATAACCTATGATATATGATTCCGCGACTCAAACACAAAGGGCACAGATACTGAGTATAGCTAAAGATTGCACATATGCAACTGGACGCTGAGACCCAATTACATAGATCCTTGATCTTTCTGTGACAAAAATGGATAATCAAAATTAGTTCCATGGTATATGTAACATATTCCCGCACTGATCGAAAGCTGTATATTACATTTAATTTTGAATGCGTGCGCAGGAGGATATGTGCCAACTGTAGATCATCAAGTTTTTGTGAGTAGAATACTGAATCTAAAGGGCATTCTCATGATAGACAACATTATACTTACATCGAGGCAACCTTCAGCACAATTTTTGACGTCTCTTTCCGAAATTAGCGACTGTCGAACGTACTTTTCTCCAATTTTCCTTTGCTCTGAACACAAGGGAAGTTATTACAAACAAAAACAGAAAGTTTAATTTTAGTAAAATTCTGACTACCTCGGGCAAATGTTTGCAATGCCTCTTCTTTTGTCGATAGCGATGAATCTTTAATGTCATCAATGGACAGGAGTCCCATTTTTTGTCTGGAAATTTGATGGACTAGTTAGTAACTAAATTTGATTGTGCGACAACCAGAGGCAGCAATTGGATTCTTGCATAAGAAGCTTTGAGTCAAGTACATAGAAAATACAGCATTGGGTAGAACTAGATCATTCTCCATACTCTGTGATGATGTCAATAACCAATACCACGTGGCTGCCAATGCATACATGCAGCTGCATGCACGACGAGGATTTCATGAGTAATAATAATCAACAGCAATTTGGGCAAAAAAATCTCACCAAGATAAATTACAAGTATTAAATCTTCATCCCCATGCCATATCGATTTTCAGTCCAACATAACTTATCACAAAATGAAACACACCATACCTTCCCAAGGAATAAAGGCTTATCTCCTGTCTAACATTCAGCCTGATGGCGTGGGACTCAATGTTGACNCCGTACATAATAAAGTTCTTGCCGGGCGCCAGAGTGTAGATACTTTGACTCGAAGAATCGGTTGTGATCCCAAGAACCTAAAAAGGGACAATGGTTTACCATTATACAACAGATTACTAACATATGGATAGATGCGCTACTGCAGTCGTCACGCTTGTATACTAAGATATGTTTACTGCTAAGCAGTGTAAAAGAGGCATTCAATCAAATGTGGTCAGGGCAATGTAACCACCCCGAAAATGAGCCCCAAAATCTGAAAACCTGAACTGTTCTGAACAATCGCAGTGACCCAGTACAATGACAATAACAATGACCTTGACAATGACAATGACCGCTGCCATCTATCTGTAGGTCAGTTATGTATAATTATACATGGTACGACCTGCATTGGTATCAACTCACCTTACCTCAGTATTTACGAGACAATTCATTACAAAAAATATGACAGATTGCTGCAATATGTGTACAAGATAATTGATCATGAAATATGATAGCCAACTAGATTAGTATATTCACGTCAAGCTGTCATATCAATGTAATCATAAACACATAATTCACATACACTCGCACAATCGTACATACATACAATTTTAGATCATCACACCTGATACCCACCTTATTAGGCGAAGTAAAGCTTTCTTCACCGTGGACACACGACTCCATATCTTTTTCTTTTTTTACCTCCATACCATCAATTCTATATGTTATATTGCATTTACCAGAGAGATCTTCCTAAACATCAGAAAATACGGAACTCACAAAATTTCCGAGAATCACATTAGCAGATCTAAGTATATTACCTCAACGCGGACCCCGGGATGCGTTTGAACTTGAAAGAATCCCAAAATACCTCTTTTGATATTGAGCGATGTTACCGTCTCTCCTGTGCTTGCATAGAATTCTTCAATCTAGGCAAAAAGTTCAAGTAGTAACGATGCACAAGTGTATATATATATATATAATTAACAAGTAACACTATGGAATAACATGGTATGGAAATTCACATATCATTGTGGTACCATGTTCAATATTATTATAAGGCAACATCTATGCCACCGATTGACCTATGTGTGTGGTACAGGCCTACAGGGTAACTATATTATTCGTTTAATACGTCTGAAAAGACATCAGCAGTATACAGGAGCCAATCTTTATCTCTCAAGTTTCACTACTTTCAAAATGGCATATTGGTATCAATCATTCACACAACAACACATTTTGTATCAAAGTACTCTTACTTGTGCCAGTTAACTTCTTGATAATTAATAACATGAGCCTTGAATGACTCTATTTTGTTTTTAGAATAGGTCTTAATAAGACTCGGAAAGCATTACTTTTGCTAGAGCATGGATAAAATTTGAGTGTGCTACTTCTACTTTTACATGACCAACACCGCCAACACGGTTGAGTGCTTGCTTAACCACAAGTAGCTAGCCACCAGCTAAGCTTCCATATTATCCAGTTATATATAGCTATTAGAATACTCTGGCCATCGGATATTCCAAAATATATACAACTCACTAAATAAAAACTGTCATCTTGAGGTCAGTATCTCTTTGATGCATTCACCAAGCAGCATGCATTTTGATACTTGATTACTTACCAGGCCATCTTTCCATCGGAATATAATAGGTTTTGTGATGGTTCGAAGGGCTGCGCTATTTCTTGTCACAAAAAAATTTGGATCTCTCCTCTCCTTGTCGCTGACATTGAAGACTTCGGCTCCGTCGAACTTGAAAGAAAACTTTTGAAAATTTATTCCTTTCCAAACAGCGGTGCTAACCTCGAGAATATTGTTAGGGAAAGATTGGGCATGGGCATATTTATTGTTCATTGTTCAGTTTCCATTTATCATACATATTTTAGTGCCAGGGGATAGAAAGGATTTTTCTTGTGTGATATCACCAGAGGTGGACAGTAATGAAGTACTTCTACTTTTTTGAAGTACTCAAGTAGGTTTTGGCCACTTGCACTACTTCAAGTGGCTATGATTATAGACTGTTCTACTTCGAAGTTTTCGGTTTTTAAGCAAAACTAGGCCAAGAATACTTACTTTTTACGTTATTAGAACTAGCTACTTCTACTTTTACTAAGTAGAAATTTACATATTTACTTCTATTAGAGTAGCAACGATGACTACCTTTACCACATCTGGTTATTACAAATATAGTTAGGTCAAAACTTCCCCAGCCATATTTTTATAGGAGCACATGACAAAATGCTACCCTAGCTGCACCAAGATTTGTATTATTCACATAGCCTACACACAAAATCATGAGCCAACAATTTAATGGTGTATGATGGTGGACCAAAAGAACTAAAATTAGCTTATAACATCGTCGACCAATAGAATATGCCACATTTTATGGTTAGACAGGAATGCGCAGTAAGGTCTTAGAGCAGTGGTTCTCAACCTTTTTGGCNTCGCGGACCCCTTTTGACCGTCACGGACCCTCGCGGACCCCCTCAAGTTTTAGTACAATTTTAGCACTATTATGGTGCAACCTTCATCTGTCTTGTGCAAATATGAACTGTAGGCTTGTCATAAACAGCAAAATATTGATTTTTCTTGAAGATAACATCATACCATTTATGTAGAAATTGGTGTACTTTTATTATTTCAAAGCTAATTTTGCTGCTGTATTTCTTGAAGTACGTGGTCGTGTCTTGAAAATCCGCGTCTTCGTTTTGATATGAACGAGGAGTGCCGAAAACCATTTCCGCAAAGATAGATGGAGGCTAATGCAATATTAACGCATAACCCTTGCGACGATACTTTTGGTGTGATCGCAAAATTTATGGCACCAAAATGAAGAAACGCATATTTAATGAACATATCACGTCCAGCAACTAGCCCAGGGACGGGCAACATACGAACCGCTGGCCGGATTCGGCCCGCAACGGCATTTTGATCGGCCCGCAGAGAGTTTCTACCGTCAAAGTGAAATCCTAATCCAAAAGTATAGACAAATTTTATGCTCCAAAGAATGGATCCAAGTTTTCCAACCAGAGAAAGACTGTCATGAAACGATTTGTTTTGTTCGGGTTTACATATATATTTACGAGCAAACATTTTCGACTATGAACAATTGAACATTAACAAGACAAGGCTGCATACCAATATAACTGGTGATATGAGTTTCAGGGTTGGAGCGTAATGCTTTGACAGCAACGAAACACTCCCTGTTCATCAAAAAATTAGCCTTGTCGATTGAGCATCCGCAATAAGAATGCTCAGAATCTGATAGCCGAGCTTTAAGAGCAGGTATATCATTGTCCGATTTATGACGAGTGTCCGCCGAAAATATTCGGGTTCAATTCAATATGAATATATTATTCAATTGTATATTAAAGTTCTGTACCTCCAAGAAGCTGTTCCTTGCATTGGAACAAATTATGGAAATACTTCAGAAATTTTTATTTCAAACGACTGTTCACTAATTCGATGAGACTGCTAACTTCAAATCGAAAAGGTCTCGCAGACATTACGAAGTCACCCTGATTGACGTTACTATCTCCATATTTTTATTTTTCCCACAAACCCCAACAAAACATATCTAAACAGCAATTTGTTTGTATCAGCAGGTTATTGGAAAATTGGCAATGAAAATGAGTTTCCACACTACGACAGTCCATGTCAGACGATTATGATGATGATATGAGTCATGAGGTTTTAGCAGTTGTGGTGCGAAACTGCCTCAAGCTTTCTCAAATTAAAAAATAAAATAAAAATTAGGTTATCAACCATTTAAAAATTTTTAAGGTCTCGCGGACCCCCTGAAATTGCTTCGCGGACCCCCAGGGGTCCGCGGACCCCCGGTTGAGAACCGCTGCACTACTTCGTAGTCGTGAGAACAGGCGTGGCGATACTCCGTCACTGCAGCGGCCTTGATTTGAGGTAGAATATCAATCAATGCATGCTGTTAACTGACCGCGTTCATGTCAATGACATTTCTGTACGGTAGTGACCGACCTGAAGTATTTTTAAATAATAAGTTGTACTCAGTGGTAACTGGCATTAATTATTTGCTTTGCGGTAGCATCAAAAGTGCATACTTGGTAGGGTAACTAGGGTTACCATAATATGGACTCGGGAAAAGAGGACACTTTTACCAATTCAGATAAGTTAGTTGATCAAAACTGAAATCAGCCGATTTCGCTATTTTTGCTGAACGATGTGTGGTGGGTTGAATATAAAAAACTCATCACTTTTGTTCTACTCCCGATTTACACACTTTTTCCTTAATGTTAGTGGTGTTGACTAAAAAATGGTCGTCGCTTTCGATAGAACCACGAATTTCCTGTTTAGCTTCATTTATGCTCATTTTCACTAGGGCTGGGCAAAATCGAGTACCTGGGTGATTCGATTCTGAATCACGTTTTACGCTTCGAGTCGAGTCGAGTAATCGAGTATCACTCATTATGACGTCACAACATAATGTATCATGCCAAAGTTCAAATATGTACGTTTTATGCCACCACAAAGAATTAAATGCCTGTTATCTGTCACGCTAAAGATAATTTGGTATTTTTTCAACCATACCGATTTCATTGCACTTATTTGAAAATGTTTTGGGATGATCATGACTTCGGAAATGTGTTATTTTCAGTAACAATCGTAACTTTGTACAGTGTCTCTTATGCTGCAACACGGCACATCAAGATTTCAAGGCTTCCTCAGTGGAACATAGTATAAAAACTATAATATTCGTTAGTAAATTAACTTTCAGTTGCAAGGAGCGTACACTTTCAGTACTCGAAAAAATCGTCTTTTACTACTCGACTCGAATCATTAAAATTAATACTCGATTCAGATTCGAGTACTCGAATCATTGTGCCCAGCCCTAATTTTCACTTGAATCTATCCATTATATTAGCCGTAAAGGAGGACGAATTGCCAAAAAAGAGGACATTTCCAAAATCTTGAAAAATCAGGACAAATCCTGCTAAAGGAGAACGTATGATAACCCTAATATTTGGACACTTCACATCCCTCCTACCAGTATAACTGGATAGGGGTAGTCAAAGTCCCGAGTTGGAATTGAATTACTCGAGCTGTTGATTTCCCCCCAATCGTAACATTAATCCACATTACCTTGACTCGTCCACTCAAGCTTGATGCTGAGCAATCAAAGGTCATAAACTCTGCCATTGGCAAACGTCTGTTGGATAATCCCGCCTATGCGAAAAATTACCGAGACAGATTTCGCGTCGTTGGGAGGGGCGATTCACACTTTCATTTGTGTGCCTTGGAGTTTACTTTTATCAAAATACACCAGCCAAAGCTGTGTCAAAAGGAGTTCGTGTACCATCTAAAAATAGTACGTTGAACGCTCTTTTCTTCGAACTTTCATGGTGGTGACATCATATCTAGTGATACACTGTGTTCTTTCCATTTCTCTACTAGTTACTGACAAATGTCAGCAGAAAATATTCGGGTTCATTTCAATACGAATATTCCATTCAATTGCGTAGCAATGTCCTATTTTCGACATCAGCCCGAATATCCGATACCCATACACAATTTATCAGTACGTCAGTACGGGTTAGTTCAGTACATAGAAAAAACTTTTCTGCGGCTATCGTTTACTTACAGGGGTTCAGGTATTCCTTGAATTGATAACCAAGCAAGTGCTCGTTTTTACTTTCGCGGCATACGCAGGGGGGAAAGGAAGGTTTNAANATACTNCANCANCCAACTCNCCACAACATGATCGCACGATAAATTCTTTATTCGACTTCAAAAAAACGAACAAAAGAAACTCGGAACACAAGAAACTCTTGANACGCGCTGGTTNAGNCACGATCAGGTCGAATNGTCACCATTATTANAGTTTGTTGTATTGCACTGAANNAACAATTNTCNNNTGTCCCAANATAGCAAGCNGTTCGCATAGAATACTCNCANCNNAGCAGACCNCTTACATTTCAACNAGATTTNGGCTCTNAAATTACTGANAATTATCACAGTATATATATAGCTCCATGCCACTGCTCTTTCGATAAATATTCTATGATTTTAAAAAGCAATGATTGTGGCATTACCTTCACACGAATACGAGCTGCCNTCTGTACTCANGTGACTATCTAACACCGTTNCAACTACTTCGTGGTTTCGATACGTTCCCTGGCATGCGANGCGCGCCGTCTCATAACGGCATTTCAAGCGTTCGACCGNCGAAACGAATTACCGCCGCCAGCGTTAGAACCGGGTGGAGGTNCAGGCGGATCCNCTCTTTGGATGNGGTTTGTAACCGTCAGTTCGAAGTCCTTCTACTAGCGGACGGGGTGGAGTGGCGTGNAGAGAAGACTGTGGAAACGCTTGCGACTGAGATGACGGGATCTGTNNAAAGTGGAATGANACGTTNAANATCGTGGAGTNTACTGCAAGCTANACGTAGCTGGATATNTCGTATGCGGTCGGGTTCACATCCTACTGGGACAGACAGGGGATAATATATCGGTTGCCGTTTAGTTCAAGTGCCAATGCCTACAGGAATTTGCAGGTTACAGGCATGCTTGAGCTTTCCTTTCAGAAAAATGCCGGAAAACAGGTTTCAGCTGCAAGCGGTTACAGACAAACATTTCAAGCAGCCCTGCTGTATACANCTATCAATAGTATTATCAAGTTCATTAGCATNAGCGGGCAATCAACACANTNAAGTCAAATCNGTGCTTATCAAACNTCAGATGTACGANAGATTCAATTGGCAAGTTCAAACATACCGGTGGTCGGTCCATGTAAGGTGAAGACGTCATGGGGCCGCTTGGCGGTCTGTGGCCTGAAAAATTCCGTAATTACCATCACGNATCCATACAGTGGCGATCAGTAAANAAGCACTTCTANGTCTTCGGAGTACGCGAGTAGGGTNTGGCTACCTGTAGCTCTTACTCAAGTGATTATGTTTGAAGACTACTTCTACTNNAACGTTTTTAGGCAAAATTCCGAACAGTAGAAAGAAGCTCTNGATCGAGTCTACATCACTTGTACTGGANNAATTGTCATCTTTGCCNTCGCGTTGCGTTGATAGTTTNAAATTTTCAAAGCAGTCATGTCCGATGAAGCAATAAAAGCGACTCTTCGATTAAATCTACTTTTTGTCACTAGTTAAGTACTTTCAGGACCTTTAAAGTGAAATCGAGTAGAAATATGTGGGGTAACTTCTACTACTACTTGGGCANCCACGCTGTCTACTTTAGCCACCTCTTGAGGGCAACAACACTTTATAAAGCACCTGGGTCGGGTGGCGGTCTTCTGTTGTTGTGAGGGTCTCTTGGCAGCGGTCGCGATAGTGGAGGTTCCCCCCTGTACAGCGGTCGAACAGGCGGAATACCATAGAGCGGACCAGGTCCCATCGACGGTCCTGAAGGTGGTCGNCCGCCACGGATCCGCGGGCCTTCATACGGACCGGAACCCAAAGGTGGTCCTGAAGGCGGTCGGTCATCGCGCATTGGCGGACCGTCGTATGGACCAGGAC
>ATSW01011540.1:0-10336 GCA_000444245.1 Botryllus schlosseri
CTCGAGTCAAAATCTGCAATGACTCGAGATGACTCGTGACTCGAAGGTAGTGACTTGATCCCAACACTGGTATGTACTAGAGGTCGACCGATATTGATTTTTACAGGCCGATACCGATACCGATATTTCGACGCTCACAAGGCCGATAACCGATATCATAGGCCGATATTAATATGGAAGGAGCAGAGAACTATTTCGCCAAAAATATTATATATTAGGCAAGGTGGCACTTGTTCATGCCACAGAAAGGTGAACAACAAACGAGAAAACTGAAATCGAAAAGACTTATTGCTTAATTGTGAACATTCGTAGAAATTTGGGATAACCCGAAAATCAAAACATGATACAGAATTGCAGATCAGTTCAGAAAAGGTAGATTGTAATTAGACATAAAATATCGGTCGCGATATCGGCCTAGATTGGCCGATACCGATATTCGAGAAAGTTCCAAATATCGGCGCCGATAATCGGCCAAGCCGATAATCGGTCGACCTCTAGTATGTACGTACAACTTTCCATTTTCAGTATCAAGTTTGAAATATTGTTGTATAGTGGAGGCATATTTGGGTGACCAATTCTTCAATTATTTATTATCGTGGTGCCCATCGTAAACACTATTTTATTCAAATCCAAATGTATTTGTATACAACTAGACCAAGATAGAGCTTTTTAGCCTGCCTACCCACTGACTGAACTTCAAATGACGTCCTACTTCAGCGCACAGAAGTAAAACAGATTGTGTAGCAATACAATGCAATGTATGACTTCATAATGCAATGTGTGACCTCATAGGTCTGTGACTGTAATGCGATGTAGGCTAACCTTACAGCTTGCCTTCGTTTGATTAGAAATTGTCCTACTTTCTTAGTGCTTAATTGCTTCACCGCCTAAATTGGCACTTTTTATTTAGAGTATACAACAATATGACTTTATAACTCAAATATGACCTAACAAGGAAAATTTGACTTTATATGACTTTATAACTTTCTCAATATACCCCATAGGGACGTGGTTTTCGCGTTAAAATTGATTTCACGACTTACTGATGCTTAAAAAAAATATGGCTTTAATGACTTTAAATGGCCCTAATAATAAGTTTATAGCGACATATATATGCAATTACAACCTATTTCATTCATGCATTATAGAAAATTTTGGCTCCTAGGGCGACCAGGCCACATAAACTTTGCTGACCATCGAAATCACGCGACGGGGTTCTTGGGAGGGAGGAAGCCCTAATGAGTTTGGTTCATCACGCTATGAGGGCCCAGGACAATCGTTTTTTAGGGGGGTGACGAAGTGCAGTTACGGCCCGCCCTCTCACCCATAGTCTTTATTACAGTCCTTACAATATGAGGTGGGGGCGCTGGCGCACGATGATTTTTGAAAGGGGGCGCTGGAGGAAAAAAGGTTAAGAACCACTGATGTAAATGATTGATTGGTTGAATATGCCTACTTGTAGCGCGGCCCACTTCTAGGCTTTCGTGACGCACCGCTTATACGCGGATCAAATGGCGTGACGGGGCCTGGATAGCCTACGAAAAAGAAACAGGTCGTTAACTCAATCAGGTAACCTTTCAGATTTTATATATTTGCGAATCTTATTCTTAGGAAATCTTCATCCCCAACCATGGATATAACCCTGATTTTCCTCAGTCTGAACGATGTTTTCAACCATTTTAGTTTGATGTTAGTGGGTGACATATTTAGTTTTGCTGATAGTGTCCGATTCAATCTTGTAAAAAAATAGATTGGACGAGCAAAGAACAATAGAAAACTGAAATTATAGGACCGTAAATAAAAAATTTTTGGTTTTCCTTTCATCCTTTTCGTTGAGCAATCTGCATTAAATCGATTAAAATAACGAAATATTTCACTAAAAGAAGAAATGAAATTTGTATTGTGGAATGTAGAATTGTAACGGCTAACGAGGTGTAGAGAAAGTGCTCTCGCCGATCTGCTTTCTCTCGCTGATGTTGTTATTCACATCCTTGAGAATCTTTATGCGGTACCTCGCATGTGTATGTGTGTGTATGCGGGGGGGGCAGTGCCTCACCAGTCATGAACCTCACCTCACGTCACTGCTGTTGAGTCACCGAATAAGTCGCGTAAGTTCTACCCGACACGAAAATTAAGTCAAAATCGCAATGATAGGCGGTTTTGATGAGCAAGGCACTTCTGCGATCCTCTCATTCTCTCGCTCAAGAGCTTCGCCAACTTCGGTGTGCACCTGATACAAGTATGGGGGGTATTTTCACATTTCGCTTTGAAGCCTTTTCTGCTATAGCTATTAAACAAAAAGATGTGGCGCTTATCGCCTGACGGTCTTTTGCACCATGGTCAAAGACATTGTAAACGACAAGAGGAGGTCGTATGAAATAATGACGGATATCAAAATGGAGTAATCGACATACTGCGATATTTCGCGGAAATTAACCGTCAACTTATTAGCCTGACGGGATTTGTGATACAAATCTCAATAAACCCACAAAACATATTGGTCTGGCGTGTTCCGCGTTTACCCTCGGGCATTTCTGCTAAATTTAGAGGACTACACCGTTCAAAACAACATATAACATTCAGAATGACAACGGTAAATCTGAATATGGAATTAGATTTAGTTAACGCATATAGTTACCGCAGCGCAACAGGCCTACCCGCAGAGACGAAACAAGTCGTTGATGATACTATCTGCTCACAGTTGAGATAGGATAGGTCAGTGCTTCTTGATTGGGACCGGAGTTTAATGATAGCTTGGTAGAATCCATTATTTCCCTCGGCCAATATTGCCTGACCTCGTTCCATTAGAACGGAGTTGATGGTGGTTTTGGATCTATATCTGGCTCGAGTAGTTCGTCAATGTCTCGCTCGTACATCAATGGCACGATTCCTGGTTTGCTTCCTACTATTATCTCTCAGATTATCGTGTGCGAAAAGTAAGTTTCTTCTTTTATGACTTCTACGTTGGATATGGTAATGATATTATAGTTAACAAAAGTCGAGCGATATGAATTAACGATGAAATAGTTAGTGCGATGAGTCCTAAATCCAACATCAACATAAGTGTCATCGCCACCTGTGGACGTTAACGTCCTCGAATGAGGCGCTATCTGCAAATTGAGCTACCAGGGGCACTGAGTGTAATGGTGGCCGCTAAAACACTGCTTGGTAAAATTCGTAAATAAATAGCTCTAAATTCATATTTATGGCTATTTGCATGGTCGAGTTCGCACCAGGCGCGTTCAATCGAAAATCGTCACCAACGCTCTCCGCAGATGTCTATTGTTATGCAACATCGAGCTTTCTATCTTGAACCAACCACTCAATCGAGCAACAGCTATATTTATTGATCACACATTCAAAGCGCAGGAGTACGGTAAAGTTTTATGTGCGCATCGCACCAAAACAAAGTACGGTGTTTCGGAAGAGAAGTCGTCTTGAACAACTTTCTCACTGATCGTGTCTGTCTTGGAATTCCTACAAAGTTGACTCTGACAACGTATGTCGCGTTACCAAGGAACTGATGACCGTGGAATGAGCGAAACCGCATTTTGTCGGGGGTAGGGGGTCTTTGATACCTTGTTTGCGGCCCAGAGGGTGTTGTGTAAAAAAGTTTGGGAAACACAGGATTGGTGCATTAATCCCAAATGGAAATCATACTGCTGATTTCGATATGCTACGCTAAGGTGTAAACATCGTTGATTTGAGTAACTCGATCCATTAATATTCATGCCGGAGAGTTTGCTTGCAATGCGTGCGCTTTGTGCCTAAGTTTGGGGCCCAAACTGACGACAAGAGTAGTAACCTAGAACGTGAAGTTCAATCTAGCGCTTAATCGGTAGCATTCGCGTATTTCATAGTAACAATTCCTAGTTGCCACGGTAGCCTTTTCTCCAACTTGATCGATTTTCTAAGTTTTCACAATTTATTACTTGATTCAAATTAAACTATTCTACACTACTATCCTATACTATACTTGCATAGCATGATCGAAATGTGAAAACTGACTCTTGTATGATCGATCAGTCGTTGATTCTTACCAATTATATACATCCCAGATAAAACATACGCGCCATTTTAGAGGTTCTTCAAGGACTCCCGGTTTCCATCTCGTGCATGGTGACATTTCCACGATCTATTCGCCCACGAGGGGGAGATATTGTTCGGGTATGTAAAATAAAACACATCCAGAGAAAAGCATTTCACGAAGCGTTGTATGGCATAACAAGAGCACGCTAATATATTTATGCATGCATGGTCGAGTCGATATTGTGTGCACGGAATGTTCAATGACACACCAATCGTCACACCACAAAAAGGTGCAATCTTCGAATGTCTATTTAGCAATCACGACAGACGGACTATATCACCCGAAATTTATAACAATTACACTCATAAACAGGATGCAAAAAATATATTAAATCCACTTTTGTTACTCTTCAAAAATGAAAATTGTACAAAGTAAGTAGTTTTCCCTAAAACGCTGTTTAAATAGAAGTGGAAGTCGTCGTAAAACATTACCTCTTGAGTAAGAGGGGGCTAAGAAGTATGGCATTGCCTAGAAGTACTTCATTACTGACCACCTATAGCAGTGGTCGGGAACCTATGGCTCGCGAGCCATATATGGCTCTTTTGGGTATAAGATATGGCTCTTTGCCAAATATATATTTTTGTACCTAATTTATAAATATTGCAGCGACTTGTCGGTAAATTTTCATCACGGCCAAAATAATTATAAGCATGTCTTTGAGAGGTAAAGACAATGCCGTCTTCAGGTTTAGGGGCTCGGACCCTCTCTTTTCAAAATCATCAAATTTAAGTTACTGTCACGCCTGCGGCCAATATCGCTCGCGAATTCTATGTACCCGACTCGAAACCTTGAATTGTGCGATGTGTTGATTAATCAAAGAGCATAGCAGACATGACGACGCCCATTTCAAGACGCAGTTTTCAAATACACATTGTCTTCCTGATCTACGGCGCGAAATGAACGGTTGTGGATGTGACATTCATTCACAATTACAAACTCGAATTACAAACAACGCCATAGCTATCCACGTTCTTGATTGGTNAGTANAGCTCTGTGNGTACCGGCNATAAAATNTATGCGTGTANAGCNCAACGTTATNTTACCGCCGAATACNTNGANAATTGAGAAGTCGATANGTATTTANATTTTCGGAANCAGTGTGACAGTNACATTCGATTAATATCAGTTATAATANATTNTAAGCTACTTACGATGAANTGCNTTATCAATGGTGAGGCTTGGCCCGTCTGTGCCTTNNNAGGCANNTCTCGNTTCNAGCTTTATNTTCGAACAATAAANACNAGTTTTTACAGAGAAAATATGGAGCACACGAGGAATCCCATGTAGTAGTGAGTTCGAATAAGTGCTACCATGGCGTCACGAATTTTCAGTTTTGACGTAACAGTTGATTGGCATGTATGGCTCTGTGGAGTTGAGATGGGAAAAATAGGGCCAATATGGCTCTTCGGACAAAAAAGGTTCCCGACCACTGACCTATAGTACTCAGTCCCTTGGCTGTTCCAAGAATATCGAATAAATCCGAGCTATAAATTTCTATTATCTTCAAAGTGTCAAATCATTCGAACCTCTGACACGGTATTCAACAGCACTATGAGGTGGCGACAGGCGAGAAGGAAATATTATGTATTTGATGCGGAGAAAAACGAGACGATCTCAGTAATGTTGGTAAGCCGTAAAGAAGTATACAGCACACAACGCATTGATAACCGGTTGGATATTATAACGATTCAATTATCTCTGCAGACTTATAAGGGCGAGGAGAGGCAGAGACGTATCAAAATCAGAACTAAGAAACCGCCGAATATATGTCGAGTCGCACGCGAAGACCGAGAACCAAAACGTTTACCATTTGAACCGGGGAAGGACGTTTCTTTGGCGTGTCTCGGTATATATGCGATGTTCAAATAGCATCCTCATTCAACTTCCGTTGAGTATGTGTGAATTTTATTTCCATCATTCAAGAATGGGTAGCAAGCAAATTATATGAAACGTAAGGAAATTTATAATCATGAATACGATATTTTATTTAAAATAATTGTTGGATCTTCCATTTGGTCAACTATACCAGGGTTTCCAGTTTCCATATGTCACGATGTTGTTATTATTATTATAGTATTATTGTTGACTTTAAAATCATTTAGCAGTGCTTGTCGCGTCAAAGACTTTTTGCACCACGCCAATCGGTGTTATTGGGACATTTTAGTGTTCAGATTTGCGTTGATCATCCACCTAACATTTTGCTATAGATCGGCACATTTTCCAGACATTTTCAGAGGTCGTTAACATTTGCACATGGATATCTAAAACTACGTATAGTTATAGAAAGCCCTGCATTCGCAGCGCATAATAGCCGTCTGCTTTTTCAGTTTGTCGGTATTTTATTTGACGTCCTAATGTGCATAGACTGAAATCGCATGAGGGGATAACCTTTTAAAGGCGTACTGTCATTGCTATTAAACGGAACAACATGACAGCTGTGTAGAGGCCTACCTGATGTATAGTTGGCACCGCACACAAATCGATCCTTCTGCTTGGGTAGACTATCGTGACAATGCTTCCACTTAGTAGCTTCCTTAAGTTTTACGGGACCTTGCATTCTTAAATATGAGAGCACGATCCTATGCGATACTACTGCTGACTATTTTGTCCTACAATTGTAGCCTATTTAAGAACGTGCTGTGCTCTTTTGCCTGAAAATTGAGCTACTGTTGATGGACACAAATTATTATATTCGTATTTTCGAGCTAATAAAACGGCATTATTTGCAGGCCCTCGTGATTCGCGCCGCAGAATGGAGAAGAAATCGTTTGAAAAGATGAGCTTCGCTTTTTACAGGGATTGCATAAGGATCAGTGAAAGCGATACGGTGTTATATTCGTACGCTTCCAATTATGAAAATTACAAATTCGGCGGGATAACGGTATAGTAGTTTACAATGTACACTTGTACAGTTATACATATGTAAAAAGCAATGATTGCCGCAACAACGTATAGTGAGTAGGGTTGCATTTAAAACAAACATGATTAAAGCAAGGCCCTAATTTAAAACATGCTTTTTATTTTTTTTTTTTCCAGCCATGAAGTCACGAATATTCAATTGTGACGTCACAGTGGATTGACATTGACAATTGAAAATATAGGGTAAATATAGCTCCTTTGACGTCGGCTATATCGGTTGGTAATTGTCCGTAGGATCATTCAACATGTTTTTTGGAAAGTATTTACACAATTATGGCATAATTTTACATCTAAAAAAACACAACTTCGTTTTTTTTTAAAGGCCTTTGTTTAAAACACTGTATAAGCATAAGCATGTTTTAAACAAAGTGTTTTAAAACACCGTTTGCTTTAAATGCAACCCTAACAGTGAGGCTTATTGTCAATTCCATACAGCTACCATAAATCCCTATACAAAGAATGAAGATAACTGTTTAGCATTCCTGTATTGGATAGCCTACTTGTCAGTTCAGGTCTTATAGATATATCCCGTGTTCCCAACTGATATTTTCGTATATCAGGTCATGAATGCATCGCAAGCGGAAACTTCCGGTCTTTATTTTTGCGCCATTTTATATAAGGAACGGCAGTACGTTTTTATGGGAATGAAGCCGACAAAAGTATCTATGAAAGGTAACAATTTATTAGGGCATTGTACAGTAAACTATACTGCACATAATTATGTTCTTTTTGTCTGTATTTCATGGTATTGTGCAGCTATTGTGATTTACGCCAGGCCAATTTAAAGGACAACCACTTTGACTATATGTAAGATATTGGGTCGCAACTCAAATCGGCATTCATCGCGTATCCGATATCTCAGATAACTTAGTCAGGCGTTCTATTATATTATGATCATTAGCCATGGTTGTCAATGCACGTATGATAACGAGAAAGGGATGTTGCCGCTTTGTGATCGAGACTATATTCCGATGATCATTTCATCTGGCTGGTATTCCTCGCAGATTCTTCAATTCACGTTCCTACAATTCAATCAAGTCAACGCGTTTATGAAACTGTGCCTGGTGGAGATTTGATCCTGAAATGCAACGTGAAAGTCCCGGGTGATCATCCGCCACTCGTAAATTGGTACAGGTGCTTCAAAGTTCTTTCATGTGACTTTTATGCGCATGCAGCTCATATGTAGAGTAAGAAAGACGCGTAACATGTGGCTGTGCAATATGCATTCACGAGATTTGTCATAATAGCATTACTTATATCTTGAGTATACAATGTATAATTGTATATATATCTCATACAACAAAGCATTGTATTCGTGAACCTGTGTGGAATTTTAGAGATCTAAGCTTTATCGGTAGCCCTAAACATTGATAAAATTTACGTTATGCTTTAAACCCGTGGTTCCCAACGTGGGGGATGTCACCCCCATTTTGAAAAACAGAGGTATGAAAATAACGAATGGGGTGATTGGGGAAGAAGGCGTATGAAGGGAGCGATAGCGGGGGCAAAAAGGTTGAACGGCTATATTTAACTAGTCGGCACGAAATGCCCGTGAAAAACGTGTTGTTCCGGATCTGCCGCGAAAGTTGACTAGAAAAAAGGTAAAATCCCACCAATTATGCGTGAAGACGAGTGTTTCGGGAGTCACGCCGAAAAAATGACCTTTTTTCACCAGCGATCAGAGTTTGGTAAAATTTCCCTTTTATATGTCCTCTTGTTCGGTTTCGAAAATATGGGGGATTTGTGTCGAGCTTGATAAGGGGCAATGAGTCGAAAAGGTTGTGAACCACTGCTCTAAACAAACCTATACTTGTTTGCAGAGAGAATAAAGAAATTCACTATAGAGACAACACTATAAAGTGAGTATGCGTTGAATTAAAAAGTCAAGATCGATCATTACCTGAATGTTATATGTATTACAGATTTGTACCAGGAAACTCGGGGTCGTGGGAAATTGAGTACAATATTAGGTGAATTTGCGTCGGGATATCGGGATTCGCTCTTTAGTCGAACACTAGACCGTGGTGCAGTGGCGAGATATAGCGTAGTGGTGTAACCCACAGCTGCAACGCGCCAATGGGTTGCTGGTTCGAGTCGACTCCAGAATTCCTATCTATTAAGTGTTGGTTAAGTATCTAGACTCCTCCTCGCCATCTCATCCATGTAAGCGGTATCTTATAAAAGCATAGAAGTGGGCCGTGCTTCAAGTAGGCAGCTATGGATATAAAAACGAAGAAAACTGGCCTGGTGTAAATGATCATATAGTATAGTCGATAAACACCATAAACACCTCAATTCTCAAACAAACAGATCAAACCGTGCTTTAAACGTCGCTGAATGGAAATATCGGAATGACCGCTGTGATTCGTTGTACGCTCATCGATGATAGTTAAGAATAGCATTTAACTAAGTGTATAGGGTTACTTTGAAAAAGTAATTTTTGAATTTCGAGTTTATAAAATTTTGTCTGAATCATTGGTTACGTCATATACTGTATCGCAGTTGGCACGTCCTATTGTTGAAGTCCCTCCCTCCCATATTTCGTACTTAAATATACATATCACGTTTTATTATGGCATATTGAGCTTGTTCTGTGCTCTGTGAAATGTGCAAATCTAGAATATTTAGAGATGTTGTTGAGGTGGATTATGAAACATACAAACAATAAAAAACCATGCTGTCACGCACACTTTGTAAGACGGAATATACAATATAACGATTGATTCTCGTCCATGTAAAACGTATCGGATTTTTGTTTTGCAGTGGCGTAGATACTGCAGATAGCGGGAATTACAGTTGCTCCGTGGCAAGCCGGGGCAGGACTGCTCTAGCATATTTCACAGTTGCCATCAAGAAGTCTGAGAAGGAACACGTGCAACCATGGCTACTAGCAGTAATAACTGGGGGTGAGACGGGTCAATTCAATCGTACTCGGTGTAGCCTACGTCTAACTCTGTTGTATTTCAGTTAGTCTGGTGATTTTCATACTAGCAATCGTAATAGTTTACCGACGGTCAACACATATCCAATATTCCATAAAGAAATACTTGAAGACGCCAATCCAAGGTAAGTAATAAAAACAACGGTAGAGGCATTGCGCGATCGCAGTAGTATAGGCTACGCCTAGAGTGCCATCGCAATTAGTGTGCGTTGCGTTGTGTGTGTATATGTATATGTATTATGTATGTGTATGTGTGAGAATATGTGTGTGTGTGTGTGTCTGTCTGTGCGTGTGTGTGTGTGTGTGTGTGTGTGTGTCGGTGTGTGTGTGTCTGTGTGTGTGTTTGTGTGNTTNTGTGTGTGTGTGTGTGTGTGTGTGTGTGTGTG